>CM042240.1:60745141-61005141 GCA_023566225.1 Romanogobio albipinnatus
ACTCTGACAAAACATGTCCATATAAAACCTGTGGGATTTCGGCCTTGAGGAGTCCTGGTGGATTGGCGTGGAGTCCTGGAAGCTGTAATGACATTAGAAAATATTACTAGTGGACTATTTCACCACCAAAGGAAATCTCTGGTAGGCCTTTGCCATCTTCAGTCTTACCTTGGGCTGTTTTGTCATTTTGAGACCAAGTCCTGGTAGCTGTAATGAAGTATGGATATATATTAATACTTGGATTATTCACATAAGCGTCAGACAACTCTGACAAAACATGTCCATATAAAACCTGTGGGATTTCGGCCTTGAGGAGTCCTGGTGGATTGGCGTGGAGTCCTGGAAGCTGTAATGACATTAGAAAATATTACTAGTGGACTATTTCACCACCAAAGGAAATCTCTGGTAGGCCTTTGCCATCTTCAGTCTTACCTTGGGGTGTTTTGTCATTTTGAGACCAAGTCCTGGTAGCTGTAATGAAGTATGGATATATATTAATATTTTGGATTATTCACATAAGCATCAGACAACTCTGACAAAACATGTCCATATAAAACCTGTGGGATTTCGGCCTTGAGGAGTCCTGGTGGATTGGCGTGGAGTCCTGGAAGCTGTAATAACATTAGAAAATATTACTAGTGGACTATTTCACCACCAAAGGAAATCTAATTTAGGTTGTTTCCTGAATTATCCATTTTTGTTTTGCATTACCTGGGGTTGAGGTGCATGTTGGCAACTCTAAAAACCGACCCCTGACTGTCTGCTTTGTCCCTGATGAAGGCATATTTGGATTAGAAATGCATAAAGATCAGTATCGTCTGGAAGCATATTAAATTCACCTCAGAAAGAAATTAAAATAAATAATCTCTGTTTTTATGAATTAAAGAGAATAGGTAAAGTTGTTAATTCAGAAATACCGAGCTCTGTTTTGAAATAATTAATTTCGCAAGTGAATGCAATTTGTCTCCACAGGGCCGAAGCTATTTGGCAATTAAAAATACAAATCAAAGCACATCTTACTTTTGGGCGTTTGGATGCTTGTGGAGTCCAGAGACTGTGGAGTGCCTTTAAAGTCATGGAAAGCAACATGTATTAAAATGTAAAATTTACTACAGAAATAATTCCAACAGAAAAATTATTACAGCAGATACCAATTGTAATACCAATACCAATATGTAATTGTATGGCCACTCTGAAAGTGTCTTGAACTGGTATTAGTTTCTTTGTACACTACAATCATAACTTCATAACTACATAGATTTCCTTGTAATGATTGTAGTATTAAATTAGATTTTTTTTTACTTTGTTCAAGGATTGGAGAGAGGAGCTGTGGTGTATGTTGAGAACCTATAAAGAAAAAAATATATTAAATTACAAAAATGGCCTCACAGCATCGTTGTACTATTCTGCATGATCCAATCTAATATGACTTCTGATTTGTAATACTGTCAATCATAATCATTCACTATTTGTTCGTTTGGCCAGAGTAGAACTGGCACCACGACTGAGCCGCCTGGTTTCTCCAAAGGTTTTTTTTTCTCCATTCTGTCACCTGATAGAGTTTGGGGTTCCTTGCCACTTTTGGCTTGCTCAGTTGGGGACACTAAATGTTTAACTATATTCCTTTATATTAAACTCTGTTGCATTATTTTCCTGTTACCATTGTGAAGCTGCTGTTACCATTGTTGAATTTTACAATGCAGATTGTTGAAACAATCTGCATTGTAAAAAGCTCTATATAAATAAAGGTGACTTGACTACAAACAGAGCATGTTTGACTTATATAGAGTGCTCTGTTGCATTCCATCAATTTATCCATTCTTCAGATATAGTATAAAATATCTCCATGGTTAATATTTTTTTTTAATATTGCTAATAAAGTTTAGCAATTCAATTGTGCAGCATCCAACGTTAACTGAGCCCTGTTAATACAGAACTGCATCATATAATACACTGAATTAAAAGTTATGTCCACTTTGTATATCCTACTTTGTGGTGTAGATATTTGGGGGTCATCCAATGGAATCATCCGAGTACCTAATGAAAGATTTCAATAAATATGTTTTCATTAATACAATATGTACACAAGGTTACATATAATATGCAAGTAAGTTTTAAGTTTAAATTGAAAGTCATGAAAATGTGAAACTATGCATTTATATTTGCAACAAGTCTACTTACAAGGCTTTGAGGTAGGTGGTGTTGCAAAAAGGTCCTCAGAAAAGTTTTCCACTGGAACTAGCAAAATACAAATTAATCAATAAATAAGAACAATCCTAATAAAAGTACTTCCAGCAAACTTATTTACACAAAATGCCTGTCATTCACCCACTCACAATTAGAGCAGTTAAGTGTACTTGATATTTTTGGTGCTAAAAATAATAGTACTGTCATCAGTAATGGTTTTTACTTTCAAAAGATACATAACCAATTATGAAAAACGGGCTAATTAAAAAATATATTAATTTTAGACGTAAATACAAAAATTTATTAGAGATTTAATTACATGCAGATTATTCGTAAAATGTAAGTACAATGTAAAAATATGAACACAATAAGTGCATTGTATCAAATGATTAAATTAAATGCTAGTACATAGTAATTAAGGCCACCTAATATAAAGTGGGTCCGAAATAACTTATTATACTGTAATGTTGTGTACCTGAGGCAGTGTCAGCTTTGGAGGCTGTACCATATTTGTTGGGTGGCACAGGGAAAGTACAAACTATAACATGAAAGGCATATATTAAATTAATGTAATTGTAATGTAAATGGTGTTTTTTCCAAATTGTAGTATTTCCTAAGATAGAATAATTTGTAGTTTTAAAAAAAAATAACATACCCTTGCGCTTCCGTGGTGGTAGTGGTGATGGTAGCAAAAACTCGGATGAGCTAATGTCTAAAAAAAAAAATTAAATAGGAGCATGGTATTATCAAATCAATTCTGAGATTTTAACCTGCATCAATAAAGTTGTAGTGGAAACTGACAGGTGAAAAAGAAACTTACCTTGGACGTAATCTTGATATTTTTTCTTCTTTGGTGCACGTCTCAATCCTTGAGACATAATGGCCTGTGTATTGATCAATTGAAAGACATGTTACTAATAAAATTAATGAAATAAAAGAATGATAAAACTAGATTTATTTAGATTCATCAGGCAGACATGTCAGTATATAAATTGACATCGGCAATATTCTCACCCAGTAAAAGTTAACTGACAAAACAGGACAAAGTTTCAATTTATCTTAAGGACATGGAGGAGAGGGAATATGGCAAATCCCTGTGTATGTGGTAAACACACAGCCTTCCTATGTAGATCCTTTGCCTCCAAAATCTTCCTCTTCACTCTGATACAGTCACTGTCCATAACATATACAATGTTAATCAGCTTTGACTCACAAGGTAGATCAAAAAGCTGCTTTGTGACCTTTGGGTCAATAACATCCACAACCAATATTCCATCTTGCCGTTTTTCTCTCACAAATACAACTTGCTCAGTTTCCAACAGGAAGCAGTCATTTGGTGTCTTGGCCGATATGGAACATGGTTTGCCCCTCCATTGCTTCGTGTGTTGTTGTGTATTTGCCTTTTCTGCCAATCTTTTAGTGACCTGGGCAACTGGATTTTTGCTATTTCTGACCATTTTTTTTATAGACTGCAGGTGGTTCTCAAATGGAAAGCAGGACAACTCATTCAAGGAGCAATTGAAGTTATAAACATCATCAGCAATGTGTTTGATGGAGTGGATGTTGTATGTTGGGAAAGTGTCCCCATATAATTCAGAACAGGTATCCACAAAGTGTTCCAGCAGGTTTTGGGCATATTGCAGGTAGTGTCCTCTTCTGGCATCATCATCATCCAAGAGAATAGACATTCCAATTGTTAATGACAGAAAGTGATGATAACGATCCGGAGACAGAACATCCTGCAACACAAGTGGTCCTGTATACAGCAGAAATTGCCGTAGCTCAGTTGCTTTCCAGCGATCGAGTTCAGTCAGAGATCTTGGCTGCCTGGCAAACTCTGCCGGCATTGCACCTTTCAGTTGTACTAGCGCATTGTTGATTTTTTCAATCTGTCCTTTTTGCAACCTGCAAACAACTGGGCCTCGCAACAAAAAGGTGAGTAATCTTTTCACAGCTCCAAGAAAAATTAGGTGCATGTGGTCAAGAGGAAACTGTGTGACACATTTGATTCCCAGTTGGGCTAGAGGTGAAGGTTCCTTCTGATGGTTTGGATACTGCAACTGACTGAATTTATCATCAGTGAGTTTCTCACAAGACACTTTACTTAAGTGGACAACCCTTCCCTCAACTGATGTGCCCACTGACAAAAAACGCTCACATCCATGCAAGGCATTATGGCTTTTGATGCACTTTAGATATGCTCTTGCTGGAGCATCACATATGAATGCTCGCAGAGTTACTTTGTGCACTGTGGTTTTGTGTGGGACACCATTTTGCATAAGCACCTGCAATTCAGCTATTAAATCCTGAAGATATTCATGGACAGGGTCGGGTTTGCTATTTCCATAATATAGAGCAACCAGAAATGGCTCAGAATTATTACATTTAGCAAGAATAGGCCAAAAATGTGTTTTGCTGGACTTGAATATCGGCAGACCATCTATATTGATAATAAGGTCTATGCTGCCTGTAAATGATGGGTTTTGGGAAAGGTACTGGAGAATACCCGGCTCTAAGCCATGGTATGTGTACTGGCCACCACATATATTTTTAATTTCAAACCCAGACGGGGTTTCTAGCAGTGTTCTGCTATCTTTTGGAAGTGTATGTCCATGTTTTCTCAAGATTCCCAGCAGCTTATTTAGTGCAGCATGTGTTTGACTTGTTGTTGTTGCCCATTCAGCTAAATCTTTGCGTAATGATGTTGTGTCATCGGAATCTGAATATTCAAGCTCTGTATTAGAGTCACTGGAATCTGCAATTTCCTTGTACCCATAGTCTAAATCCTTAACAACCGAACCATCCCCAGTTGATGGACCCTCTTCAGCATCTACATCTAAAGATAGAGCCTCCTCAGACAAATGTCCTTGTATTTGTGGACCCTCCCCAGATACATCTCCTTGTAACTGTACATCCAAATCTGGATAGTCATCCAAGCTGCTACTTGATGCAGCAAGAGCATCAACTCTGCCTCTCAATCGACGCCATTCTCTTTGGTATTTAGGATCCATAACATTTCCAACTGTTGAATATGATAATAAAAGTAACATTATAATTGACAAATATTAACAATGTTATCACAAGACATAATAGTAATAATCTGAAACTGAAATATACAGTATATTTTTAATTATTGTAATCACAGATTTTATTTTCCATTTATAACTTACTTTTAGTCACTCGATTTTAAGTTCTTTTTAATCACTGAGCCATATATCTCTAACGAACTTATAAAGATATCAATTAAAGTGATAGTTCACAGAGAAAATAAAATCCTGTCATCATTTACTCACCGTCAAGTTGTTCCCAACCTTTATGAGTTTCTTTCTTCAATTGAACACAAAAAATAAGTAATTTCATAGACTGCATTATAGCCTTTTTATAACATTTTTCACCAGATACGATAACACTTTTGCCATGTTCATCATAACCGTTTTATCCTGTTTTTAGCTTTTATTTTTATTTTTAAAGGTCTTCTTATATTGGCTTTTTATATTGCCTAATGTTGTTGTTAAGTTTTATGTAAAGCCATTTGAAAAACGTTTTTGGTCAAAAGTGCTATACGAATAAACTTGCCTTGCTAAATAAACTCATATTTCAATTAATAATAAGGTGACACTTTAGAATAATGGTCATTAGTTAACAATAGTTAATGTATTAACTAACATGAACTAACCATGAGCAGTTCATTTGTTACTGTATTTGTTCATCTTTGTTAATGTTATGTAATATAAATACAGCTGTTCATGGTTTGTTCATGTTAGTTCCCGGTGCATTAAGTAATGTTTGCTAGATTTTAATAATGCATTAGTAAATGTTGAAATTAACATTAACAAATATTAATAAACGCTTTGGGAGTTGAGTTCATTATTAGTTCACGTTAACTAATGTAGTTAAATAATGTAAACTAATGACCATTATTCTAAAGTGTTACCAATAATAATATAAAAACTAAAAGAAATTTGAGTCTTTTATAACAAATAATAATAATAAGTTACACGTTTCGTTACAGTTTAAGGGCAGACAGAAGCAGTTTGAGTAACTTACACGCAGAGTTAGCTTGTTAGAAAAAAAAATACTATCCAATATTACTCGCTAAAATGTAATGGTTCCTACACATGACAAGAAATAATGCATTTAAACACGTCAAAACAAACGAATACACATAATTACAAGATCGAAGTAGTAAAATAAGGCTTGCTGTTGCTCAGGTATAAAATGCTGTCGCGCTCGTTTAAAATGGCGGATATGCTGCTTATCGTGAGATCTGGCAAAAGTTTTCGCGCGTTGCCAGTATTGGTCTCAGTGGGGCTTGTTGCCATCTAGCGGTTGAGAATTGTAATTGCATTTCAACTTAAAAAAAGCCCGTCGAATAATATCCTAGGAGGTAACCCCCCAATATTTAAATCCATCAGTTACAACACATAAAAAATGAATGAATAAAAAAAATAAAAATGAATAAAAAAATAAAAACAGGCAGCATACCAACGCTAAATTGATGGGCTAAAAGCAGACTATACGTAGCCCGTCCAATTCAGGGCTAAATCGTGGCTATAGATAGACCACGTCATGAAATGCTTCTTGTCATTATTGACATTGCGAACATGATGGGATATCAACCATCTTATGCGCTATATCTGGCCAGTACGGTCTGTATAGGGGCTAAATCATGGCTACGCACAGCCTACGTATAGAAAATGTGAAAGAAAATAAACTAAACACCTCGTAATCACTGTTGACTTTGCTTACATGATGGAATAACATCCATCTTGCCAGTTATTTTGGCCAAAACCACATGCATCCAAATTCAAGGTTATTTGGGCTAAAAGTGGGTTACGCATAGCCGGACTATATCGTGTCTATCGTTAATCTAGACGGCGAAATGACGGCTATTGCTTGCTGGGCTTGTTGCTGTCCCACGTGGAGAAGAGGACGGTCGCGTGGAGAAAAGGAAGTGTTGCGTTTGAGTGTGTTTGTCGCCATGTCGTCGAGACAATGTTATTTTCATCCCGGAGTCAAATCACCTTTGTTTGGCTTTCCCAGGGATGCTGTAGAGATCATTGAGCGCATATATATCTCCCGTTAAGAGGCGTGACCCGTTAAGAGGGACTTCATAGAATAAAGGAAGTCATCAGCCCGTTTTTAGGAGAGTGAAAACAGCGGTGTACAGATGAGTCAATTGTGTTAAAAATACTGTTTTTTTACACGCAAAACATGAACACATGTTATATTGCACACTGTAAACACAATCAAAGCTTCAAAAAAACACGAAGAACGGGACCTTTAAAGACAGATGTTAATAAAAACACATGTTTTTAAATAATAATTATTTTTATAATTATATAAATATTTTTATATAATTGAAAATATAATTCTTTTTTATAATACAATTCTAATATTTATTATTTTAAATGTATTTTACAATGTGTTTTGTTCAGGACAAATGGAATAACTTTTAATACTTTTTACGTCATTAAACCTATTTTTACAGATTAAAATAAAATTTATAATAATAAAAAAGTTAAATACAACGATTTCAGTTATTTTATCAATACTATTGTATTACGTTTCCAGTTTATAATTGAAAAAAAAAATGATAAAGTATTTTAGATAAAAACATATTTCAAATGAATTTTTTCACAATAGAAATGTGTGTAACTATATCCTTTTATTATTTAATTATTTATTTGAACTTTTATTAATTTCTATGAGACTTGGAAAATATTGAGCCACTTCAAATGCTCTTGCTGTATGATATCTGAATAAACATATTTGAATTTTTGAGTAATTATTCTAACATTCGAATGACATCTAATAATGCACCAAATAGGGTAACATTCTCAACATTCAACTGAACAAATAAATGACTACTAAATAAAACAGACATTCCTTTAAAAATAAATATAATAAACTACATATTATATTACACACATAGAATAATACACTGAATATCATATGAGATGCCATTGCTCCAATTGGCATGACATTACAATAGATTAAAGTTAAAATTGTAAACAATAGGCCAAGTTGACATAAATTGAGACAGCGGTGAGGCTCTTACACTGAATTTGACTAGAAACACAGTTGAATAATTATGAGCATGGGATAATATAAAGCTTTTCTTACCATGCAGCTTCCTTTTCATTGTAGAAGTCTCTGAATTTCATGACGTGGTGGCATGATGGGCAATACATGTATTTCCGCAGTAATCCTTTTTGCATCAACCAATGAACAAATTTTTTGTTCGTATTTGCTGATGGTCTGAAAAAAATATTCTCAGCAGAAAATCATAATTTGAAGCCATGACGCTTCACAGCGGAACTATTTCAGACTTTGACACAACATATGTAGCACGTATCGGTAGTGCATTTGAATTTCGCGGGTGGTGTAGACCCTCGCAGCGCGCTCACTTCCAGTCCAATCAGACGCAGCAATCAATCGGTTGAGCAGGATTTCATCAGAGCTGAAAGATCATCAAGATCTTGGAAAAGAAAACTCTCCGCATAGCCATTGATCGCAATGGTATGTCCTTCATGATAAACTTGGGCTTTGGTGTTGTTTGTTTTTAAGTTATTTTGCATCCATGTTAGTGTTTCAGTTATATGAGTCTACATATCCTTAACTAATAGCTTGCTAGCATTGCGTATTTTATTTAACATCTAATCTAATTTATTTATTTATCTAGGTATAAAACATTTAATGGTCATTTAAAAAAAACATTTAAAGTTGTTGTGTATTTGACAACAATATGTAAGCAGGGTGAATAGTACTGTTTAACAGTTTTATAACTTACGTGTTACCTTAACTCGCCAACCCGCTTGCTTAAAATGAGATGAGACAAAAAGTATGGTAGTATTTTTTTTTTTTTTTTTTACCTTTGTCAGTAAATAGTACTTTTGTCATCTAATAGAATAAACAAATCACTTATTTTTGTTTATATCGCATTTTTACAAAATAATATTACAACTTTTCTGGGGTTATGAGGTACTTGGGTTAATAAAAATAAATTCCTGTGACCTTTTATACAGCCAAAGCGCAAGTTGAAGCTACAACACAAGCAGCAGGAGTCCATTCAGGAGAGCTCCAACGATGCAACACCTAAAGATCTGGAGGAAAATGAGCCTTCTTTACCAAGCTGCGCAGCTGCCTGGAGTGGCAGTGTGTTGAGCTCCCAGCTCCGCCTCCGTCTGCTTATCACTCCCTGAATTATTTACCCAGAAATATTGTTTGCTCGCTATGTAGGGTGTGATACTATAAAGTATTGGTATATTATTCAAATAGAGTACGCACATAAATGTATGCTATTCTACCTGGAGTAGATATTTATGTTAAAACAATGTCAATGCTCAATGATGCATTTGGAGCTCACCTTTCTTTTCAAAAAACTGAGTGAGCAACTGCTTGCCCTCATTTGCCTTTCTCTCTTTAATCTTCTTTTCTTTTCGTTTTTGAGCCGCTTATTTTCCTTTCTTAAGGAAAGACATAACTCTTCCCCTGTCTTCCTAGATCATATCACTGCTAACTCCAGCTCCTGTTGTTCGACTTCACCCAGCGATGCGCAGACCGATCGGCGGCTGACTTGAAGCAGTGCATGCCGGTTAGAAATTTTGTCCAACTTGAGGCAGCGCCGACGCCACGTGACAGTGACGTATGTCAACAAAGTGCCGCGAGAGCGATTCGAGAGCAGCCGCTAATACAGCCGGTGCAGTTTCTCCAGAGCAGCTGCACGGACTCTGAAGACGACACAGCTGTTCCACGATTGGCCAGATTCACTGCATGACAGCGATCACGTGTTTATTCTAAAACCTTCAGCTCCACTAATTCATACAAATCAGTTTTTTATAACAGTAAAACCTCCTTTCATGTAGTCGCGATGTTATGTTGTCATGTTTATCAAAATAAAACTGATACAAAATGTAGACCCCACTTCATTGACAGTGTAGGCTTATATGTTGAACTCTATTATTGTACATACACACGCTGTATTAAGCAGTACATACGTATTACATGACAATAATGTCTCTGAAACATCTGTGTATTGCCAAATATTGCATTTATTTCACTTCAGCTGATAAAGTATGCAAACACAGCGCGAGGGTCACTGCGGGATGCAGCAAGTGTCCGACTTCACGTCTCCGTTTGCCGCTCCTCTCCGCCTGCACGCGGCTACTCTCGCCGATCAGTTGCATCCAGCCGCACCCGATGTCTAACACACCTATTAACTGATTCACCGCAGGTCCGCAGCAGAAGCACCTGACCTGCGGGTCGTACCATTTACATTGATTCGAGAGGGGTGGTGGGGCCCTGCACAGCATGAAAATGACTTTTTTAAAACCAAACCAGTGCCTAACTACAAGTTTAGTTTTGCACAGGAACTTTTTTATTTGTACATAAATGCTATACAAATGTTAGTGCATGTATATGTATGTATGTATAGAAAACTGACTTCCAAGGGCCCCCCCCTGCCTCGGGCCCTGGGTACTTGGTACCCTTTACCCACCCCCCAGTCCGACGCCCCTGGATGAGAAAGATGTTGAGAAGACCTTTAAGTAGGAGCACACAAAAATAATAACATTTTATTTAGACAAATGTGATGTTAGTTTATGGTTAACCTGATGGCAATTGGAAAATGCTTATATAATCCAACTGGTTAAAATGTGAGTAGCCTATAAATATACATGAAACCTCTATGTCTGATAAATTTGAAAACTAATAAATAACTTCTGTTCAGTCATGTGTTTTTCATTTAACAAAAATCCAATTTTAAGTTGTCAAATTGATAAATGACTAATGAGATTATCAATAGTTTTAAAGGAATGGCATACCACAGAAAACTAATTTAAGACAAGGTTTTCAAACATTAATACAAATGGTGGGCCCTATCTTGCACCCAGCGCAATTGACTTTGTACACCGACGCATGTGTCATTCCTATTTTGCACCCGCGCAAAGCGCGCTTTTCCCTCCACAGAAGCACGTCGCTAAACTAGTGAATGAACTTGCGCTCCCTGGGCGGTTCAGCGCAAAAAAGGAGGCGTGTTCCGGCTCAAACAATCCCTGGTGCTATTTTGCTGTTCCATTAAACAATTGCGCCACTGACCAGAAAAAACCTAGTCTAAAGTCAGTGGCGCGTTGCGCGTTGTTCATTATGCTATTTTAAGGGCGCATGCTTGACCATAGCGTGCACAACGCGCATATACTTTGCTCATGTAATCTACACAGATGCAACAGTTATTTTTGCAAATCATAAATTGTTACACTAAAAAAATATTAACACATGAGATGACGGAAATCATTGTGGTGTGCCACGAAGATGTGAAAAAATAGGCATAAATCTAGCTTACAAATTATTCAGGCTAATTATTTATTTAACCGACGCTATTTTGGGTGGGTTTCTCCCATCCCCATACAACACAACTTCTCTGTCTTTCACTGCTCTTACAAGAACATCAGTCTCCTCGGCTGTGAACCGCTCCTGGCGTGCGCCTGGTAAATACGCCATAATAATAGCAATCCATAATGGAACTTGCGCACCTGCTTTTAAAGGGAATGTTGAATGACGCTCTGATTGGTTTATTCACGTTACGCCCAAACCACACCTATGAATAATGAAGCTACTTCAGACCAACCCATTTTAGATTTGCGCCGGGCGCAAGAGCCATTTATCCCGCCGGGAAAATAGCAACAGCGCCGAGACCCGCCCACAAAGTTACTTGCGCTTTGCGCTTTGACACTTGCGTTTCAGATCGTTAAAATAGGGCCCAAAAACACCAATCACCATTAGAAATATTTGAACAATTTTGAAAATGGTGGACAGGTGTGAGCTACAAGAGCAGAAGTCACAACAATAGAATGTACATGAAAAAAAAAAAGCTCTGAGTTAGACTTAAAGTTAGTTCATTAGTTCTTTTTTACCTTGAAGTAGAAAAAGCTTTTGTACAATTATGCCACTTGGAACACAAGGTTCAGGAGCTCAGCTAAGAATTAACTTGATTGGTGTAATATTGCAAAAAAAAAAAAAAAAAAAAAGTTTAAAATGTTTTTATACTTGTAGAATTCTCAAAAAGTTGGTTGGGGTGTCGCGATTACCACAAATTAAGCACCATACACTTTTAGCAACTTGGCTAAATTTAGCTTAAATGTGAGCAAGACTTTCAGAGAATCTTTGAAAGTTCAATTGAAGGTGATAATTGCTACTTTCTGCGATTTAGCAAGCTTTCAGGAATTAGGAATGATCCACCGTTTGTCTCACTTTAGGTACACCATTTTACCATTATATTTTATTTAAAGTGGGTTGCACTCCAGGTTTTATAGAAACAAGGGACATGCAGGCAGATAATCTCACTTTATTTAAGTCAAACAAAAATAGCTGAAGCAAGGCTCAACAAAAATAAATATTCAATTGTTATTGTGTTTAAGGAACAGAAATTAAACATACAATATTTTACTCTTGCTAGTACAAAGAGATGAGCTCCAGCATCACAACTAAACAGATAACCCTGAAATAAACTTGATTTTTGTATTTCAAATACACTTCCATGTAGCACATGTTTCACATTCTCACAATGAGTATGCACATCACTGCAGACAGCTGGAATGTTTTTTTGTTGTTGTTTTTTTGGGTGGGGCTGGGTTTCTTTTGGTGAATTTTGGAGCTTTTGTGGGTGGCATGGTAGGTGGAGGGCTGGATCTGGGTGGCATGGTAGGTGGAGGGCTGGATCTGGGTGGCATGGTAGGTGGAGGGCTGGATCTGGGTGGTATGGTAGGTTGAGGGCTGGATCTGGGTGGTATGGTAGGTGGAGGGCTGGATCTGGGTGGTATGGTAGGTTGAGGTGTCGATGGTGGAGGGGTGGATGTGGGTGGCAGGGTGGATGAAGATGCCTCAAAAAAGTCCTCCGACATAAATTGATCCAAGTCAAGGTCAGTAGGGAGGAGGATGATTGTGTGGGAGGTGGTGATGGTGTGCAAGTTTTTGTTATGCGTGTTACTCTGCCATTGTGTACAGTGATGTTGACTGGTGGTAGTGCTAGAAGGGAATCAATTATAATGTCTACAGTGGGGTGTTCTGGAAGATCAATTATGGAGTTTATGAGGTGATTTTCAATGGTTGATGTGTTAATGTCATTTGTGGTTTTATAGGTGATGTTTCCATGCGAGTACACTGTAAAAAGTGAACAGTTGGATCAACTTTAAAAAATTACTTCAATTGGTAACACCTAAACAAATTAAGTTCTCAACTTAAATTACTACATTTTATCAACTTAATTTCACTAGGTCAATCATACAAGACAAATTGCTTTAGAAATATTTATTAACATTTATTCATTTTCCATATTACAAACTTAGTTTGAAATCATTACAAACTACTCACATTTGTTATGCCAATGAAATTTACATTTACTGACACTTAACATCCATTTCAGTCATTTACTGACACAATTAACATCCAAACAGTCTTTTTGCAAGTTGTCTTCGCATTATGCTCAAAACTGAGCCACTAATATATTTATTAAAAGGAATATAACAGTGCATATGCCCATAAGAGCCACCTAAAAACAATTAAAGGGATAGTTCACCCAAAAATGGTTCAAGTTGTTCCAAACCTGTATGAGTTTCTTTCTTCTGCTGAATACAAAAGAAGATGGGTTGAAGAATGTTGGTAACCAGGCAGTTGACGGTACCCATCGACTTCCATAGCAGGAAAAAAAAAAATACCCTGGAAGTCAATGACTACCGACAACTGTCTGGTTACCAACATTCTTCAACTCATCTTCTTTTGTATTCAGCAGAAGAAAGAACTTTCTGGAATACCTCGAATGTAAAGCGAAGTGGTTTTGGATAGGCCAGATTCATGATGTATATCATCCCGAGAAGCAAGGCACAAGCTGATGTGAACGAAGGCAGTTTATTCAAAACTGTAACACCCTCGATGACGACACCTATGTCAGCCGGTGGTTCGTGATGCTCTCCCCCCTCCTTACGAATAACATACACCGCCATGGTGAGCTGCTCCAGCTCACCCTCGCAATCACCTCGCTGGTTCACCCAAAGTAATATAAATAATAAATGTTTTCAAAATAAAAACTACAAAAACATAACTTTAAACTTTTTCTGAAAAATAATATCAAAATAGAATATGCAGACTTTCAACTCACAAGGTACTCCTTGATAAGGTCTTGTGGATTTTCCCCAAGGAAAATGATGAGGGCATTCAGGACATGTTTTCAGTCTGTGATAAAGCAATTGTGATTACTTTTAACGGATAATTGTGAGGGTGAGTAATAAATTATAGAAATCAAATTTAGGTGAACGAACCCTTTAAAGGATTACTTCACTTCAGAATTCAAGTTTACTGACCCATGTCATCCAAGATATTAATGTTTTTCTTTCTTCAGTTGAAAAGAAATTAAGGTTTTTGAGGAAAACATTTCAGGATTTTTCTCTATATAGACTTTAACAAAACTTCGCGGTGAGTGAATGAATGAACATGGTATAAATAGACTGAGACTAACAGGATGATGAGACACAGGTGAATGCAATCAGTGAATGAGGGACAGGTGAATGTGATCAGTGATAAGTGATGATGAGTCCGGGCAGTGAGTTATGGGAAATGTAGTTTGTGAGTGATAATAGTCTTACGTGGAGTGCCCTCTGATGGCTCTCAAGGGCACTCCAGCTGGTGACCGTTACAGCACGCCAATGTCTGTTCAATGTAATATTAAATATAATGTCTACATGTACTATTTCAAAGGTGTTAATGTTTAGTATGTTTTGGTTTTTCATTTAATTCCTTCTCAAATGGTAGCTATGGGCAACTTTTTCCAAGATGCCTTGTCGCCTTATACAACTAATACTTGCATCCTATTTTAATAATCTGGTGGTAGACTCTTACAGAAGGACAGCTTGCTGACAAGCCTGTAATGGAAGAAATCTCACATGCAATGACCATCAATGATGAAAAACTTGCAGAGGTATGCATCTTAAAAAATTATAAATATTTAATACATCTATTAAATCTATTTATTTAATAAATCTTTTAATAATTGTTCTAGTGTTGACCAATATAATACTTTTGGAGAGAGTAAGTTTAATGGGTGTAAAGTTTTGTCAAGTGTAGTTGTTGAATAACACTGATTTAACCATTTTATATTGTTTTTAAAGTAACACTGGATTTATATTACTCAACAGAAATTAGAACCTTATAAAGAATTACAGGAACATGAATGCTTATCACAGGAACTGGGGGGTTGCTGCTATCAAAGAGTCAGAAATCAGTAAGTCAAATAGGGGAAGAAGAAAAAAATTATATAATATAAAAAATAAAAAAATAAAAAATATTATATATATATATATATATATATATATATATATATATATATATATATATATATATATATATATATATATATATATATATATATATAACCTTAAATGAACAACAATAATTGGCATATCACACCGTTTCATTATTCAAATAACAAAAATTCAATTCAAAAATCAAATAACAAAAGACAAATTGGAAAAAACATGGGGGAAAAACTAAAAAAATATATATATATATATAGATATGTATGCTTTTACGTGTATGTGTGTGTGTGTGTGTGTGTGTTTCACAGAACCATGCACTCAGAAGTAAAGAACGTACATTGGACACAGTGCAATACCTGTCATGGTTGGCTTCACACAGAATGTGCAGGAATAGATCTAGGCACTGACGCATCATTTAATTGTGGATGCCACATGAAACTGCCCTATTGTTTAAAAAGGTTGGTCAGTTGATACCTAATGTTTATTCATGAGTTTGTGTGCCCATATAATCTTGGTAAAAGTGGTAAACGGATTTGGCGTGCTGTCTGCTATAGAGGGGCTCGGAGAGGATTTTCTACCCGAGCTCCGATTGCCCCCCTATAACAGGAAAAATTGTTCAAAAGGGAGGAGCCGGGGAAGAGGAGGGATGCTGCAAGAACTAACAATGGGAAGAGGTAAGCTGCTGGTTTTATACCTTGGAATTAATTGGAAGATTAGATGGGCGTACTTCCTCACGAAATTACGTTTAGTAACTTCACTTCATGAGTTTGTGTGCCCATATAATCTTGGTAAAAGTGGTAAACGGATTTGACGTGCTGTCTGCTATAGAGGGGCTCGGAGAGGATTTTCTACCCGAGCTCCGATTGCCCCCCAAAAACATAAATGCATACATAGACAGCAAGCCAGAATTATGGGAATTGGAACAGCTCATGATTACTTAAGGAATCTGCATAAATATTTCAATAGTCTATAAGACCCCCCCAAAAATTGGAGAACAGAAGGAATGGGAGACTGCACTGCAGCAGCAGGATTTAAGTAGGCAGATCACTGCTGTGGCGGTTTTAAAACCGGTACTACGGTGGCAGCATGGATTGAGTGGGGCACTGCAGTATCAGTATCAAATTGGTGGAGAACTGCAGCGCAATACCAGGCGGAGCACTGCAGTAGTAGTATCAAATTGGCGGGGCACGGCCGCAGCAGAATCAGACGTAGCAGTGTGGCAGCAGCATCAAATTGGCGGAGCACTGCAGCGGCAGTATCAAATTGGCAGAGTCTCAAATTGGCCGGCACTGCAGTGGCAGTCTCAAGCGAAGCACTGCAGCAGCAGTCTCAAATTGGTGGGGCACTGCAGCGGCAGTCTCAAATTGGTGGGGCACTGCAGCGGCAGTCTCAAATTGGTGGGGCACTGCAGCGGCAGTATCAAGCGAAGCACTGCAGCAGCAGTCTCAAATTGGTGGGGCACTGCAGCGGCAGTCTCAAATTGGTGGGGCACTGCAGCGGCAATCTCAAGCGAAGCACTGCAGCAGCAGTCTCAAATTGGTGGGGCACTGCAGCGGCAGTCTCAAATTGGTGGGGCACTGCAGCGGCAGTATCAAGTAAAGCCAAACACTGCAGCGGCAGTCTCAAATTGGCGGGCACTGCAGCAGCAGCAGTATCAAGTAAAGCCAAACACTGCAGCGGCAGTCTCAAATTGGCGGGCACTGCAGCAGCAGCAGTATCAAGTAAAGCCAAACACTGCAGCGGCAGTCTCAAATTGGCAGGCACTGCAGCAGCAGCATCAAGTAAAGCCAAACACTGCAGCGGCAGTCTCAAATTGGCGGGCACTGCAGCAGCAGCATCAAGTAAAGCCAAACGCTGCAGCGGCAGTCTCGAATTGGCGGGCACTGCAGCAGCAGCATCAAGTAAAGCCAAACACTGCAGCGGCAGTCTCAAATTGGCGGGCACTGCAGCAGCAGTATCAAGTAAAGCCAAACACTGCAGCGGCAGTCTCAAATTGGCAGGCATTGCAGCAGCAGTATCAAGTAAAGCCAAACACTGCAGCGGCAGTCTCGAATTGGCGGGCACTGCAGCAGCAGTATCAAGTAAAGCCAAACACTGCAGCGGCAGTCTCGAATTGGCGGGCACTGCAGCAGCAGTATCAAGTAAAGCCAAACACTGCAGCGGCAGTCTCAAATTGGCAGGCATTGCAGCAGCAGTATCAAGTAAAGCCAAACACTGCAGCGGCAGTCTCAAATTGGCGGGCACTGCAGCAGCAGTATCAAGTAAAGCCAAACACTGCAGCGGCAGTCTCAAATTGGCGGGCACTGCATTGTCAGTATCAAGCAAAGCATTGCAGCGGCAGTCTCAAATTGGCGGGCACTGCAGCGGCAGCATCAAGCGGAGCACGGCAGCCTCAAGCAAAACACTGCAGCGGCAGCGTCAAGCGGAGCAGGGCAGCATCAAGCAGAGCACGGCAGCCTCAAGCGGAGCACTGCAGCATCAAGCGAAAACCCTGCAGCAGCGGTATCAAGTAAAGCAAAACCCTGTAGCATCAAATTAGCGGAGCACTGCAGCAGCGGTATCAAATTGGTAGAGCACTGCAGCGGCAGCATCAAGCGGAGCATGGCAGCCTCAAGCAAAACACTGCAGAGGCAGCATCAAGCAGAGCACGGCAGCCTCAAGCGGAGCACTGCAGCATCAAGCGAAAACCCTGCAGCAGCGGTATCAAGTAAAGCAAAACCCTGCAGCATCAAATTAGCGGAGCACTGCAGCAGCGGTATCAAATTGGTGGAGTACTGCAGCGGCAGTATCAAATTGGCGGAGCACTGCAGCATCAAGCGGAGCACTGCAGCATCAAGTGAAAACCCTGCAGCAGCGGTATCAAGTAAAGCAAAACCCTGCAGCATCAAATTAGCGGAGCACTGCAGCAGCGGTATCAATTGGTGGAGTACTGCAGCGGCAGTATCAAATTGGCGGAGCACTGCAGCACCAAGCGGAGCACTGCAGCCTCAAGCAAAGCACAACACTGCAGCAGCGGTATCAAATTGGTTGAGTACTGCAGCGGCAGTATCAAGTAAAGCCAAACACTACAGCAGCAGTATCAAATTTGCGAGGCACTGCAGCAGCAGTATCAAATTGGTGGAGCACTGCGGCAGCAGTATCAAATGGTGGAGCACTGCAGCGGCAGTATCAAATGGTGGAGCACTGCAGCACCAAGCGGAGCACTGCAGCCTCAAGCGGAGCACAACACTGCAGCAGCGGTATCAAATTGGTGGAGCACTGCAGCGGCAGTATCAAGTAAAGCCAAACACTACAGCAGCAGTATCAAATTGGTGGAGCACTGCAGCGGCAGTATCAAATTGGTGGAGCACTGCAGCAGCAGTATCAAAAGGTGGAGCACTGCAGCGGCAGCAGTATCAAATTGGTGGAGCACTGCAGCGGCAGTATCAAATTGGTGGAGCACTGCAGCAGCAGTATCAAATTGGTGGAGCACTGCAGCGGCAATATCAAATTTGCGAGGCACTGCGGCAGCAGTATCAAAATAAAGCCAAACCCTGCAGCAGCATCAAATTTATGAGCACTGCGGCAGCGTCGAATCCAGAGAGGTTTGCAGGCATCGTTGGATTGAGTTTCGTGGGGAAACCATCTTAAGAGTAGAGAGTTAGGTGGCTTGTTTGATGGGGCTGAGGTCGGAACAATGTAAGTTTGAAAGGCATCTGAGGACCACCAACCCAGAAGTTTAATTTGATGGCCTGGCAGTCCTTTTGGCTGCGATGGTGGCTGCTCCTATGTGGAAGGAGTGAGATGAATACAAGTGAGCTTGGATACCAGAGTGGGTGAGGATGTGCTTAAGCTTTTTATGAAACCAATGCCTGATGACAGGAAGGTTGTTCTCATCAATGAACAGCGGGTCGAGCTGAGAAGAGATCTGAACCTCCCTGTGTGCAAGGGAGAAAGAAAGATATTGATATGGCTGAATGGGTGTCAGGAGATTGAAGATATGGATGAAAGGCCGTTTTTAATAAATGATCAGTTTTGCTGCATTGATGAGGAAACGGATGGTGTCCTCGTTTAAAACTTGGAGATCGGAGATGGTTGGATGGATGGCCGTAGATTAGAAAATTGAATGCCGCTGAGATAGACTTTGATGGTACTAGGTTGGACGGACTTAATCTGGTTGCGATATGAGATGAATGAGGAATTTGAAAGGAGGAAAAAAGTTGGAAAAAACTGGTTGTAGGAGGAATGGAATTGTTTCAAACTCTCCAAGCTGTCCAGTAGGATTGCAGTGTTCTGGCTTAAAATATTGAATCCAGACATGAGGTGTTACAGTTACTGGAATAACAATTCTGAATAGGGAGGAACTGGGTCCGCCTCCAGGGCTAATGCTCTGGCAACCCCACGCTTGGATCAGCTCCAACGGCGGAAGAAAAAGGAAAGAGAGGGGGTGGCAGGACCGTTTGCGGAGGCAGCCTCACGCTTAGGTCTGTGCCGATAGCAGAGGAGAAATTAATGAGAGGGGGGAATGGAAAGGGGGGCATGACCGTTTGCGGAGGCAGCCTCACGCTTGGGTCTGTGCCGATAGCAGAGGAGAAATTAATGAGAGGGGGGAAGGGAAAGGGGGACATGACCGTTTGCGGAGGCAGCCTCACGCTTGGGTCTGTGCCGATAGCAGAGGAGAAATTAATGAGAGGGGGGAAGGGAAAGGGGGACATGACCGTTTGCGGAGGCAGCCTCACGCTTGGGTCTGTGCCGATAGCAGAGGAGAAATTAATGAGAGGGGGGAAGGGAAAGGGGGACATGACCGTTTGCGGAGGCAGCCTCACGCTTGGGTCTGTGCCGATAGCAGAGGAGAAATTAATGAGAGGGGCAAAGGGAGGCATGACCGTTTGCGGAGGCAGCCTCACGCTTGGGTCTGCTCTGATAGCGGAGGAGAGAGGAATGGAAGGGGGAGGGGGGTGGGGGGGAATGCGAGTAGTGGCATTTGCACAGGTAGCCTCAAATTTGTACTTATCCCATATAGCACACGTACGTCTGCAAGACGTCTGTTAATGATCACTCAATCTGGAAAGCATCTGCTGTTTACAAACATCTGATAGACGTCTTTAAGATGTCAGTTTTTCATACATTCTAAATCATAAACATCTTAAAGACATTGTTTAAACGTCTATTTGACATCTGACAGGAAACGTCCAATAGACGTATTGCAGATGAGCAAACACTCTAAAATAAATAAATAAATAAATAAATAAATAAATACGTCTTCCAGATGTAAACACGCACATCAAATAGACTCCGAGATGTATGTGTGCTATCTGGGATTCCATTGCTAGATGGATTTAACTGAGAAGGAACAGAAATATTGTTAATGTGGACAGAAGAAGCTATACTCACCTGTGGGAGGAGGAAAGCTAACAGTCACTGTCGGAGAGCTGTGGAACTATTGCGAGCAGCCACGGAACTAACGTCTGCGGCCGCGATAGACTGCCGGCCGGAATGAGCGGCGGACGAGGAAAGCTACGGCGGCGGCTGCTGCCGGCTGAAACTGAGGCGGACCGTATGGATCGTGCAGTTACTTGCGTTGATGTTTGCATGGTGCTGGGAGGACGCTGAATGCGGCGTGAGTTTTGTTGAGAGCGCACAAGCAGATCGAGAAGTTGCGTTTTTGAATTCCTCTGGGAGATGTGGATACCCATGTTGGATAACGCGTGCCTGAGTGCGATTGACGGACCATTTCTCGACAGGAGGTACGGAAGGGCTTGCTGCTGAAGAGGATTTACAATGATATTGATGATGGCCTCGATGCATCACTACGAGGATCGACCGGGCCCTGTGATGATCTACGTTAGATTGAGGAGGAGAGAGGTGTTTTGCGCTGGGCTGTGGTGGAGCGGAGAGACCGGCGACCTGGGTGATCAACAGGTGAAAATGAGCAGCGAAGTCAGTCATGCAGATTAGGACGGGCCAAATGCTGCAAGAACTAACAATGGGAAGAGGTAAGCTGCTGGTTTTATACCTTGGAATTAATTGGAAGATTAGATGGGCGTACTTCCTCACGAAATTACGTTTAGTAACTTCACTATGTTGTAAAACCACAAAGGTGATGCCATAACTGCTGTTTTATTTTAGAACAAGGGCTGCTGCGGAAAAGGGCATGCTGGAATGTATCTTGACAGATGAAGAGATTCAAGTAAATGTTAAAAATGTTATGATTAAGCAAAAAATAATTCAAGTACAGAATGAAAATGATAGATTCATTAGCTAAACAGTTGTTGTTCATTTGATGTCAACATTTACAATTTGTGCTTTCTGGATTCACAGAAACTTGCAGATGACCTTAGAACTGGGGTGTTGCGATCAAATCGAATGTATCTAAAACGTCACCCCAATTTCAATCGCAAATTCAAACAAAACAGAGAAGCACTGATCAGTATCTTCAATGAAAAACAGGTATAATAATAATAATAATAATAATAATAATAATAATAAATCATTTGATGTTAATTAATGTTATTAATGCATTATAACAAAACATATTGAGCTAGTACTGAGAGATTATTTTCTTTCAAACAATCATCATTTTTGTTCTGTATATTCAGACGACAGCCATAATAGATAGAGTGGACACTGTATTGGGCCGTGACAAGACAAACTTGGAACAGCTTTCATTTCATTTGGATGCGATGACACCGGAGGTAATTATTTAGTTATTTTTTGCTTATCTTATTGGATTTAGCTGTGAACAGCAGTTTATGTTATGACAATTCCTTTAAATTAAAGGTAAATTAAATTAAAGGTAACCCTGTGCATCCTGAGAAAAATTGAGGGATTTAGCTGCTATGAAGTGGAAAAGGCTTTTGTAAGTCATGTTTTCTTTTAAGGTAAGAATACTTTATATTTAAATGGTGTAAAAATACCCTAACATGAATATATTTAATAGTTATTTGATAGATTTACTTAGACTCAAGTACTTAATGCATTTTTATAACAACTAAAAGTTGTTGTTTTTAACTGCTATCTTTTTCCATTTGTAGTCACTTGTCATGAGTTTGGATTTCTCTGTCTTATTACAGTGAATCATTATTAGCACATCACTACAACTTGTAAACTAAAGCATAGCATTTGAGCAAAAAAACATTGTATTACAAAAAAAATATTATTTTATACAATTAATTGTATAATTGTATTACAATTATATTAATTGTATTTCATTTCACAGAAATAACACTAATTACTTTCATGTCTTTATTAGGTGAAGATTAAAGACATATGGCAGAGACTGGAATGTTTTCCTGTTCCTACAACACAGGAATCACAAATATAAAGGAATGTACAGCCATTATGATTAGAAAATACACTGCTAAAGCTGTAACCTACGATGTTGAAAATCAGTTGAGAAAGCCTGAATTTTAAAAAAACTCATCCCGCCCCTCCACACGCACACCCCTCCCCTCTGTGCTACCTGATCCCTCCCACCGGGAAACGACCTGAACAACGTCACTCAGTCAAGCAGGAGTAAACATCGGAACAGAGATGTACCATGTGCGATTTGAGTTCACGCCCACGCAAGATTAGCAACACATGCAATGTTCTATCGGCTCGAACAGAAAACCGCTAACGTTAGGACTATTGAAATAGTCAAGCACTTCAAGAAATATAATTACTGTGACCCGTGATAGGCGATGCTAAACGGCTAACATTCCAATGCCGACCGGCAGCATGATCATGTTGTCAGACTGATAAAAAGCTATTTATGTAATACACCACACCATAAAAGTATAAATAAATGCTTACCTGCTCAACAAAAAGTCAGCCATGTCAGCGTCGGTTTTAAGTCCAAGGTTTCTCTGAAGCTTCCTCCAACGGGCAATGGTGGACCCTATATTGATTCGGCTTTGAGTCCGCCGTTCTTCACATTTTTTTTTAATCTCTGCTCTTTCCTCAATTGACTTTCTCTTTCTTCCAACCTTGACTGTTGGGGCGAGCAGGGGCTGCTTGCTGCTGTCTGTTTGTTGGTTTTTCTCCATTGCTGAGTGGAGCAGGGGGTGGAGACGCGAGTGGAGCAGGAGATTGGATGAGAGCAGCCGGACA
Organism: Romanogobio albipinnatus; assembly: GCA_023566225.1. Lineage (NCBI taxonomy): Eukaryota > Metazoa > Chordata > Actinopteri > Cypriniformes > Gobionidae > Romanogobio > Romanogobio albipinnatus. The sequence goes on from CM042240.1 coordinate 60,768,706, forward strand.
GCTTACATTGGTCAATTTCTCTGCGGGTGTACACCCAATAGAGTGAATGGATTTTTTTTCTCTTCATATTGTTAGGATTGTACTGTAAAACCATAACCAGCATCTAAACGAGGTTATTAATAATGAACAATCTTTTAAAATCGTAGACCATAGCTTTAAATGGCCTTTATGATTAAAAATCCCCCCTCGCCCCTCAGCGCTAGTTAGTGGCGCCAGTGCTACTGCTCTCAAATGAGCCCTGAGTTATCAATTATTTATTGCTTGATTTGATGTTTATTTACTGCTGTTTATGTTCAGGGATGTTAAAATGTTTTGAGCAAGTAGATATTGGGTTTAAAACATAAAATAATTGTTTTTGTTTAGGCTACATCTGCATTATTCTTTAATACAAGATCTATCAAATGACTGAGTTCAGCTTTGAGAATGAAACCAACCTGTTTGTTCCTCAGTCTCTTCATGTTTCACTCTCAATGTTTCTTCAATCCTCACGTCTTCTCTCTCCTCTTTCTCTGTTTGTTCCTCAGTCTCTTCATGTTTCACTCTCAATGTTTCTTCAATCCTCACGTCTTCTCTCTCCTCTTTCTCTGTTTGTTCCTCAGTCTCTTCATGTTTCACTCTCAATGTTTCTTCAATCTTCACGTCTTCTCTCTCCTCTTTCTCTGTTTGTTCCTCAGTTTCTTCATGTTTCACTCTCAATGTTTCTTCAATCTTCACGTCTTCTCTCTCCTCTTTCTCTGTTTGTTCCTCAGTCTCTTCATGTTTCACTCTCAATGTTTCTTCAATCTTCACATCTTCTCTCTCCTCTTTCTCTGTTTGTTCCTCAGTTTCTTCATGTTTCACTCTCAATGTTTCTTCAATCTTCACGTCTTCTCTCTCCTCTTTAATAAACACCATCTTTATGTCTTCAGTCTCCTCTTTAATGAACTCCATCTTTATGTCTTCAGTCTCCTCTTTAATGAACTCCATCTTTATGATAATATTGTGTGGCGTGGATCTCAGTCGCTTCCCCAGGAGTTTTTCAGTGTTTGTCCTGTTTAAGATGAGAATAATTAACAGAAAGAAAAATAAATCAAACTAAATCTGAGAGTCTCAATAGAGAGTCAGAGAGAGAGTTAATGGACTTAAATCACCTGGTTAGACTTTAAAAAAACACTAAAAACTAACACAACAAATTGTTAAAAGAATGTATATTATACAGTTGATATTATAGACAGTTTAGTAACTTAATGATTTGTAGAAATAGAGATAGAAACACAGCGCTTCGAATCACTGAATCATTTGTTGTGAATAATCTAATTCATTTGACTCGGAGAGTCAAGTCAACTTTATTTATATAGCGCTTTTAACAATGTAGATTGTTTCAAAGCAGCTTTACTGTGTTAAACAGGAAAATAATGCAGCATAATTTTATTAAGCTGTATAGCCATTTGATGTCATCAGTTCATTTCAATTTCCATACGCTGACAGTGTGGGCTTTAGATCAATAATTAGATCAGTAATTTAGTTTATATGGTTAATTTAGTTTATTAATAAGATTTATTTCGTTCCGACGCAGTGCTCGTTCCCTTCTCAGGGAACAAGGGTTACAGACGTAACCCGAGCCGTTTTCCTGCCAGGAAACCTGGCCTGCAGGTGGAACAAAGTAGCTCTTCAATTTGTCTCTAATTAGTTTGGCAGCCATGGAGCTGTTACAAGGTCTTCCTGGTTGAAGTGGGAGCATGGCTCCCAGACCATCCTTTCTCCAGGTACCCTCTACGAGTCTGTGGTCTGCATCTTCTGTATCAGCTAGGGCTGGGCCTGTGTAGTTGTCAGATCGAACTTCACACAAATAGTTGTGGAGACACACACAAGATAAGACCATCTTCTGCATCTTGTCTGGGTTGAGCATAATTGTGCTGCAGAACACTGTCCATCTGTTGGCAAGTATGCCAAACCCATTTTCCACCACTCTGCGTCCTCGAGAAAGTCTGTAGTTAAACACTCTCTGCTGATGATCCAACTGGCGAAAGGGGTATGGCTTCATGAGGTCAGTGAGCAAAGGATATGCATCATCTCCAAGCAACATAAAGGGGACTTTAATATTAGAGCCTGGTAGATGTTTGGCTTCAGGGATATTAAGGAGGCCCCTGTCAAGAGCTTGCTTGAAGTCTGACTCATCGAAAACTCCAGCATCTGATGCTCTGCCCTGTGCTCCTATACTGACATACCGAAACTGGTACTTGGCATCAACAACTGCCATCATCAGCACAGAGAATAGTCCTTTGTCCATTTGTCCTTTTTTTTTTTTTTTTAGCAGAGACATTTGGGCCTTACTGTTGTGTGCAGTGTCATGTGTGATGGTGTTTACTGTGTGCATTAATATATTGGCACTCTGAATTGTAGTGGTTATTTACTGTGCATGTGCATCAAATTTGTAGTGGGTTTTTGTTATTTCTTAATCTGCCCTGCTTGACTCTTTATAGACACCCATTCATGGACAAACCTGGCAACCCGCTTCCTGTTTTACTACTATGCCCATATTTGGACTGTGCTTCCTCCCTGCTAATATGACTTAATTAATTCATTAGAACTTGTCACCATGCTCCACCTTTCTGCCCATATTTGGATGCCTAGTTTGAAGGAGATAAAAACTGGCTCTTTGGAACAGAGAGGGATCTTGCTTGGTGGCTGCTGATCTGCTGCCATTTTGTGTTCCATACACTTCCCTGCTCTGCACATGAAGCCCAAGTTCCCAGGCATCTCTGTTTGACCACCGCCTCAGCAATACCCATCTTATGGTTCCAGTGGCTGGCATTGTCCTGAAGACTGTGGCTATCCTCGAACCTCCCTCAACGCTCTCTAATCCTCGAACCTTCCTCAACGCTCTCTAATGCTGCCTGAAGGGCCGTAATTATATTTTACCGTACTACAGTGTAAGTGTGACCGGCTATCTGTGATGTTGGTGGTCATTCTTGGTGCTCTCTTCTAGCCTCTGGATTATCCATCTTGGGCTCCTGGGCCCAGTGTTGCTGTGAAGACCGCCTTGGTTACACCGGAATCCCCCTCAGCTTTTGCTGTTTGCTGCCGAGACTACCGTAACTTTCTCCTGTGTGTCGGATGACTGACGTGACCTTCTGGACGGGTCCGCTTGACTTTTTTGGACGGAGGACAGCTGGAGCGAACTGTCGTGAAGCCACTGAACCTTAACCTCTTTCCAAACAGCTTCAGAGACATCATTTTAGTGAACTCTTTCCCCTACGTAACACTATTTCTAGTTAGTGCTTGCTGTCCCAATAAAGACTATTTGTTGTATCCACACATTGACTGTCTGTTTTGTTTATGTGGCTGGGACCTGACTTATTTTATGTAATGCTGGTCACTAGGTGACACTTCCACTATGTGCTGGTGGCTGAATGTTTTTCCCATCAATTGCGCCAATGCAGCGGGAAAACTGCCACTTTCTCTGGAAATCTTCTGCAATTTCCAGCCATTCCTCTTCTGTATTTGGAGTCTGAAATAATAGTGAAATGTCAGGTCCATTTTACATTAATGTGAAGATATAATTTGCAGCTCAATTTCATCTGAAACATTTATCTTTTTAATTTGATCATTTATTTCTATAATATGTGTAGCTTGTGGTTTTAGTGTTTGTTTTATTATTCATAACACAATAGTAAATAACTGTAAAAAATGTCTATTATATAAAAAAATAAATAAAAAAAAGGTTCTCTTAATTTTAAATGGATAGCAATATATTTAATCCTTAAAAGGTTTTACAGTTTTCTGAATTGCTAAAACACATTTTTTGAAACCATCACTCTTCTCAAAACGTTAAACACAAAACCACATTTTCAAACTACACTCACAGAACCTCTGAATCTTCTGGCAAAATCAAACAATGCTACTGTCCTCTGTCTGGTTATCAACAATCTTTAAAATATTGTCTTCTGTGTTCAGAAGAACAAATAAACTCATACAGGTTTGGAACAAAATAGTGGCAAGTAAACAATAAAATAATGTTTTTTTGGGGGGTGAACTAACCCTTTAAATATTATTATTAAGAACTGTTTTGTTGTACTGTAGCTTTATTGGTGTCATGCGTACTTTTAGACATTAAAGGGGTGGTAAAGCATATTCTTTCGAAGGTTTGATTGTGTTTGTGGGGTGCACTATAACATGTGTTCATGCTTCGTTTTTAAAAAAATTCATTATTTTTCATATATTTGACCTTTATTCTACACTGCTCTGTCCCTCCTTGTAAAAACGGTCTGAGGGTTTCCGGATTCTGTGAAGCCAGTCCCTCAAAAATTCGCAATGAGCTCTGATTGGTTAGCTGGCCCAGTGTGCTGTGATTCGCTAACCGCCTAGTGCACGTTTCTCTGAAGAGTCACGCCCTTTACCTTTACCGGTAGCCTCAGGCTACTAGACTGTGCTTTGTCTACAATGGCGTCAATAAAACCATACCAAGAGCCCGAATCAGACCCAGACAATTTTAGTGAAGATGATCGAGCAGAACCTGTTCAGTCCTCAAGAGAAAAGACTGCGGATCTATAGTGATCGCTACTGAATGGCACTGTTACTTTTGTATTTTTAGAACGATTACAGCCAAATATCTGTCACAAGAACGAACACTAAACATTGGCTTTACTATAGTATCCAAATCAAACACAGAACCATGTTTAGCATGCCAGTAGATAAACAATACATAAAAGCTCTAATCAAAGAATCATTTACACTAATGCCAAGTTCGCTGTTGAGATTTTAAAAGTTTGTAACGTTACGTGTTTGTCAGATAACGTTAAGTATGAATGAGCATTTAGCAAACTGGTTTGCAGAGCCAAACAGCGTTGTCATCTGTGTACTTCCTTGCTACAACGTAGGCTACAATTAACAACACGAACTATTACAGAAAACACATCGACGAAAAATAAATCACACTTACAGGTTGTAGCCCGTACTCGCGAAGATTGTGGAAGCTTTCCTCCGCGAGATGTGCCGCGGTAGCCGCGCGTGCCCGCCTGTCTCGTGCAGCTGAACACAAGCGCGGCTCATGTATTTCAAATACAGATGAATATTGTCCATTATGTCACATTTTCCGATCTTCTCCTCCGACCCCTGTCTGTCTCGTGCTTTGATTTATGATGGGCAGCATATATCCGATGCAAATGCGATCGTGTTCCCCTCATGTCTCTTACGCACATGCATATAACGTTGTATGTTAAACGCACTGCAACGCTGCCCTGTCCCTAGGAAGGCTGAAGAAAGTGGACCTGCACTCCAGATGAAAATAACAGCGTTTCGTCGGCATTGGCAACAGCACTCCAGCCTACTAACCACAACAACGCTTCTCTGCTGCGATACAAAATGGCCTCGCCCCCACTTATTTCATATTCTCGGAGGAGGGGTTTATGTAAATATTGGGGCTGGTGATGTCAGCAACCCTGGAGGAATGTGTAGTAGTCCCTACCGGCCGTTTGCTGTAGTCCTTAGAAATTGATTTCTTTAAAAGCAAATATCTCCCTTTGCTTTAAACTTTGAACGTTGTAACTTTGCAGATGTTGTTTATGCTCAAACAGCAACATTACACACTAGATAAAGTTAGAAAAGTGAAATCGTGGTTTACCACCCCTTTAAATAAGCTTACCTTCAGGTATTCATTGGCAAGAGTGTGGTGCAGGGCTTCACATGTTTGACTCACAATCTTGGAAATTGTGGACTCTCCAACCCTGAACTGGTAACTTAAGGATGCAAATGATTCTCCTAAAGTAAAAAAAAAGATAAATTACCTTAAAAGAAAACTTAAACGTGATATACACAGCAACCTTCAATATGAACAACAAACCTGTTGCCAAAAATCTGAGTGTTACTGCCAATCTCCATTTGGTGTCATGTCCGGTTATTAGTGGGGCCACTTTATTGAGAATAAATTCAAACTCCTCTGCATTCATTCGAAGAAGCCCCCTGAAACCTGCTCTGTCATCTACCTGTCAAAATAATGATACACATTAAGTCAAAGGAGCCTAATTGTGTTTAATGGTTCACTGATTTGTTAAGCTCAGGCTACGGTATCAACAGTTCAATTTAATTCTAGACCATATGGAGATTAACTCATGTTTTCGTCGGTATTATGCTGCCCTTTATACCTCAGAACCACCAGATGTTAAATCTGCCCTTGGAAATTTTTTTCGCAACCTGGATATTCCTAAGTTAGACTCAGATTTGGCATCCGATCTAGAGAAAGACATTTCGGTAGAAGAGATTATTGACACAATTAAAAGTATGCAACATGGCAAGTCGCCAGGGCCAGATGGCTATCCATCCGAGTTCTTTAAAAAAATTTCAGACGTACTTGCCCCTCTGCTCCTCACTGTATTCAAAGAATCATTGTCTTCAAATTCTCTCCCTCACACTATGCGTGAAGCAACTATCTCTCTTATTTTGAAGAAAGACAAGAATCCCTCTCAGTGCAGCTCCTATCGTCCGATTTCCCTCCTGAACTCTGATGTTAAGATTCTTGCGAAACTGCTAGCCCGACGTATTGAGGCCCTTGTTCCCTCCATTATTTCCACAGATCAATCTGGTTTCATAAAGAATCGTTACTCTTTTTTTAATGTTAGGAATCTTTTAAATATTATTTACAGTCCCTCCTCACCCGACATACCAGAGATTTTGATATCACTTGATGCCGAAAAGGCCTTCGATTGGGTGGAGTGGGACTACCTCTTCTACACTCTAGGTAGATTTGGATTTGGCCCTAATTTTATATCGTGGGTTAAGATTCTCTATTCCTCTCCAATGGCAGCGGTTCGCACTAACAATCATCGATCTGCCCCATTTAGTTTACATAGAGGTACCAGGCAAGGCTGCCCGCTATCCCCTCTCCTATTTGCCATCGCAATCGAGCCACTGGCTATAGCTGTGCGGCAAGACACTTTTATTAAAGGAATTCGTAGGGGAGATGTGGAGTGCAAAATTTCGCTTTATGCAGACGATTTATTGTTATATTTATCAGATCCTTTGTCGTGTCTCCCTAAATTAATGAACATATTGGAAAGATTCAGTAAGATTTCTGGCTATAAAATACATTTTCAAAAAAGCGAGTTAATGCCAATCAATGCAGCTGCTTCACTTATCTCTCCCAATTCGATTCCTTTTAAAGTCACCACCAAAAAGATTAAATATTTGGGGATCTGGGCAACACATAGTTACAAGGACCTCTATAAAGCTAACCTCCTGCCCTTGATAGAAGGTCTGAAACGGGATATCAAACGCTGGGACCTGCTGCCCCTCTCTTTAAGTGGTAGAATTAATACTATTAAGATGAATGTATTGCCTAAGTTCCTATACGCGTTTCAAAATCTTCCTATCTTTTTGACCAAATATTTTTTAATTCCATAGATAAACTTGTATCAGCATTTATCTGGAACAACAAAAATCCTCGGATTCGGAAAAGTGTATTACAAAAGCCTCGCACCTTAGGTGGCATGGCACTCCCTATTTTTATGTTTTATTACTGGGCGGCCAATATTAGAGGACTGACTTATTGGATGAGGTATAATGATAGCTCTGACACCCCTAAATGGCTTAATTTGGAGAAAATCTCCTGCAAATCTGTCTCTTTATCCTCTTTAATATGCTCTGAACTTCCAATGCCTGAACCTGCCTCACACTATTCCTCCAATCCTATAGTGTCACAATCCTTGAAAATTTGGAATCAATTTAGAAAATCATTTGCTCTCCGTAGCCTCTCCTTATGTGCCCCATTAAGTAAAAACCTTATGTTTACTCCTTCAATATTAGATAAAGCCTTCGATATCTGGGCTAAGAGTGGGATCTGTACATTACAAGATCTTTATATTGAGAATACCTTTGCATCTTTTGATGAGCTGGTTAATCAATTTAAGATTCCCAGGTCCCATTTCTTTAGATTTTTGCAAGTATGGAATTTTTCGGTTTCACATACTGATTGTTTTCCTTCACAGCCTCCTACATCTCTATTAGACTCTATTTTTAAGGTAATAAAAGGGAAAGATCCAAAACAAGCCATTGGTAGAATTTATAATCTCCTGATTCAGCATTGCCTGAAAGATTTAGATTTCCTTAAAAATGAATGGGAGAAAGATCTGAACTAACAAATTTCAGAGACAATGTGGCAGAAAATTATTAAACGGATCTATTCATCATCTATTTGTCAACGTCATGTGGTTGTACAATTTAAGGTGGTACACCGGCTTCATTGGTCGAAGGTTAGGTTATCTAAATTCAGACCAGAACTAGATCCTATTTGTGATAGATGTAGACAAGCTCCTGCAAGACTTTTACACATGTTCTGGACATGCCCAAGTTTGTATAACTTTTGGAAAATGATTTTCAACGCATTTTCAGAAACAATAGGATTCCCAATAGAACCATCTCCTTTTCTTGCTTTATTTGGTGTTACACCACAGAACATGCACCTGAGCAGCTATACTTGTAAAATGTTGGCCTTTTGCACACTTCTTGCCAGAAGATTAATATTGTTTAAATGGAAAGACTCTCTTCCTCCCACTTTTTCTCATTGGATTAAGGAGATTATGCAGTATCTTAAACTAGAGAAAATAAGATACTCTCTTCAAGGGTCTGTCCAGAGATTTTATGCAATCTGGCAACCCTTCTTGACATTTGTTGAAAAAATCAAGTAGAGAATACAGTCCCAAAATATGTATGTATATATGTGTATGTATATATATATATATATATATATATATATATATATATATATATATATATATATATATATATATATATATTTTTTTTTTTATCTATATATGTATTTTTATTTATTTCATGTGTTTTTTTGTTGTTTTGTTTTTAACTGTATATATCCAATAATTGCTGTCTGATGGGTTGAGGGATGGGTTGTTTTGGGGTTTTGTTGTATGTTGTAAAATCTTGAATAAACAGACCTTGTTCAAAAAAGTTTGTTGGGTGTGAAAGGAAGAAGGCAGGGTCGGCGTGACTGGGACTCGTGGTTTATTCAAAACTCTTTTCGTGCAACACATAAAGTCGCGCACACCGCGCTCTCAAAACTTAATCAGTATAACTTGTTCTCAGTACTCTCTCTCAGCTCTGCTCTCCAGCCCACGAGTGCCCAGTCTGTGTCTCTCTCCCAGTTCCCTGTTTGGGGAGCGGCTTTATCCGGTCTCTCCGCGCCAATCACTGCAATCAGACACAGGTGTTTATCGTTATGCACTTGACCTACTTTCTTACCGCTCGTCTCCTCACTCTCTCCGTCTGTGCAGACCTCGCGAAACCACGCCCTCCTCGCCACAACCAGTTTTATGATATTAGATGTGGTCTGAATAGTTAATCTGGTAGATGTGTGGACAGATATAACATTTGCTTTGTAATGTGCGTCACATCTGTCACACATCACTTTGGTGCATGTGAGTGGAGACTGTGCTTTAGGGGGCAAAGGTGAAGGACCATGGCGCCAATTATCTCTGCGGTGAGCTGTTCTAGTGTGGTATTTTGTAGTGGGCATGTGTTATCAGTGCAGACTATGGAGGAAACCTGGGTGTCTTTTGTAGTTGAAAGAAAGTTCTTACCCTGGTATATGCGAAATGCTCCCTTTACTCTTTCTCACTGTCTTTTTTGTGAATGCATTGTTTTTTTGTCTACAAAGTGTCCCGCCCTTTTCAAAAAATCCTAAAGGATTGCAATAAGAAACCTGTACAGGAATTTCTATCATATTTTGGAACCGTTCTTATAGGATTTTTATTAGAAGTGGTCTTATAGGATATTTATGTCTTGTCCTATAAGATTCTCATCTGATTCTAGTGCTGAGGCTCCGCCTTCTTTCACGAGGAAATCTTCTGTTCAGTCTGCCGAGGTCAGATGCGCGCAAAAACATGAACACACTGGAGAGCTGCTTTATTGTAGAAAATGAAGGGACCCACTTTATATTAGGTGGCCTTAACTACTATGTACTAACATTTGATACATTGCACTTATTGTGTACATATATATTTTTACATTGTACTTACATTTGGAAAAAAAAAAAAACTGCATGTAATTACATCTGTAATTACACTGTTGACACTTCCCTTACACCTAACCCTACCCTTAAACTTACCCATACCACCACACCTGTCCCTAACTCTACCCGTATCCCCAAGGGTGTAACTTTGGTTTGAGAAGTGGGGGGGACACAAAATTGGGAAAAATGTTTTCGATTTGAATCCCATTTCCTCCATTTACATACAGTTAGGGACTATGGTGATACAAAATCCAGGAAATAATTAAGTTGTTTATAATGATAAATTCTGCCAAAAAGAATAATAGGCTACTATGTATAAGAAAAAGCCAGACTTGAGAGAATAATTTTATAAAGTCAAAAACTTTCACTAAAAATGTTCACGTTTTGTGTGTGAATATAATTACACAGCACATACCTGCAACTCTGAGCTACTTCTCCCTGTCTCACCCTCCCTGTCTTTAAGCAGCTTCACCTCATCTGTTCTCTGATATGAAAGCATGGCATAAAAAATAAATAAACAAAAGTTCATCACAACTGAAACTATATTATAACAGTCAACAGAAAAATATCAGGGCCTGATTCTGTTTCTGTTTTATCACCAACAAATCAAAATCACCTGGCCTTTCATACAGCACATAACCTACCTGTAACGTTGTGCTGCTACTGCTTTTCCCTATCTCACCCTCTCTGTTCTGAAGCAGCTCCACCTCATCTGTGCTCTGATATGAAAACAACTGAGTTATGATCATATTGAGTCCACATAGCCAGAAAAGAGTCTCTGGATGTACATTTTAAAAACTGGGTGTGCCACATTCATTTTCAGATTAATGTGAAAAAATATATATATAACCATACACTATATAAAATATAGGCTAACTCAGGCTAGCTCGACATTTTCTTTGAACAAATAAAAAACATTTTTTACAAATTAACTTCCATTTTAAATGAACAAATATTGTAAGTGAACAACAATAGCTCAAGTTTAGAAAAACATTTATTATTAAGACTTATTTTATTTCTGCATCTGAGTATAATGAGTTGAGTAGCCTATAACAGCAGCCAGAGTCTGCTTGTCATACATTGCTGACAGAAAACGCTGCCGTTTAAAGTGGACACAGAATGTTCTAGGCAACATTAAATGTTTAGGTTAGCTAGCTAACGGTCTGAAGTTACCTAGCAACAGTGTATGTTAACGTTAGCTCATCAACAGGTGTAGACCATAGACTGTAAAAAAATAAGTAGACAGACATTTTGATTACCCTGACCTGAGCTAATTTACTGAATCAACCAACTCACATCTCCTTTCTTTTTTTTTCATCCATGAAGACATTAAAGTCATCTGTTGCTGGCGTTTCATGACTGACTGCGATACCGGCTGCTCAGTAGAACTTTCAGTGCGCTTACACTATTTAGAGTGTGCACGAGACGTCCCTGCCTGTACGCGGACGCACGCATCGACACAGACAGGCAGGATGTTAAAAAACAACAACAACAAACTACTTTGAAAGTGGGGGGGACACGAATGGGATTTTGAAAAGTGGGGGGGACATGTCCCCCCTGTCCCCCCCGTGCGTATCCCACCTCAATATCAGCAAAGGTGACAATGAAATGAGACACTGACACTGTTTTTCAAGCTTTCACCACCCTTTATGCTCCCACTCGCTCTCTCCACTCTTCTGGTTCTTGTCCTCTTCAGATCGAGCTTTTATTCTTTCAGCTCCACGGTTATTCTCTTTCTTTGCTGATTAGAAGTTCCCCAACTCTGGACTGTTTGAAGAAGTCTCATCTTTTTAAACATGTATATTGTCATTGAGTATTCTACTGTTATTTCTGTTTACTTTATTGTTGTTGTTATTATCATACGTAGTTATTCTCTACACCTCTGTGAAGTTAAGCAGCACCGGCTTGCATAAATCCACTAAAAACCTCCAACACTAGCTGAGACTTCAGCCATGAAAAGTGACATTAATGAAGAGATTGCATTTGAAACATTTGGTCTAATGACATGAGTGACATCCAGACATTATGTTCAAGCGTTTGTGATGCTTTGCATCAAATCATACCTGACAGATTATCAATATGATGTAATAAAGGACAGAGATGATACGAAACTCTGCGTTAAGCTTTTATTGAGATTACATTGCTTTGTGGAATGATAATATCAGATTGAAACATGTATGTGACAGCATTTTTTAATGCACAGGTCATTTGTATTAGTACAGCATAATTTCAAGCCACATATTGTTCTGCAGTCGCACTACTAGCAAATTATGCGGTTTAATAGCAAGGTTGGCCTTGATTAATATTTGGTCCCACATAGTGCAAAGGTTCATATTGTGAACAGGCAACAGTTACATGATTGGTGACCTTATAACAGTAATCAATGATGCACACACCATTACTTCCCATGTGGCCTTTGACCTTGTACACTCGGAAGTTTCCTGTACTTTGGAAATGGTTATTTCCCCCAGTCACTTGAGTGCCAGTTGTACAGATTTGTTTAATTGAATTTGGTGAACCCTGGATGAAGGATATGGGGGAAGATCCACAGAGCTCTCTTTTCGGAAGTTCATTTATCCAAGATGCTATCTCATCAGTTTTGAAATTATTTGAAATAACGTGTCTTCTCTTGAAATAATCAAATGGACTAGCACCATCACTGAGAGCCAGAATGCAGAGGAGCAGGAGAAGGGCTGCAGATCTCATCCTGAGGAACAACGGGAGAAAAGAGCAGGACGAGAAAGTAAATATTGAGTATGAAAGTTTAGTATAAATTGCATGTAATTACTATTTACTCATATTGCAAAGAACTGCTAAAAAAAGAAAGAAAACATTTACATGTGTAAATAGAATATAGTTCCACTAGCCACTGTCATTTATAAATTACAAAGTTATCTGTTTTTCCTATGCTATCTCACGACCAATTCGTACATATTTGTACGAGGTGGCTAATTCGCACAACCTCAATTGTAGGAATCCGTACGATTTGTCTATACAGCAGTGATGGGTAGATTTAGGGTAGTTTGAGGTTTGGCCATTTGAACGAAATCAGACAAATTGACAAACTTGTCATATACGCCCAATTTAGCAAAATTCGTATCAATTTGTACAAATTAGCCACCTCTTAAAATATGTGTACGAATTGCTGTGAAGTCGGGTTGGCTTTTCACAACGTTACACAGAACAAGACAAACAAAAAGACATAAAAACATAAAAAAACACATTAATAATACTTTCATGCATTAGACATAATTTATGGAATGATATGGCTTAATTTGAAGACAATGTAGATTTACCTTTGCGCTGTTCTTAAGTTTGTGTGTTGAAAGGGTCTCGTAGAGTTTGAGCTGGAGCTGTGTTGCCGACGCTCACTCAACTGATATTTATGAGCCTGAAAAGAGGAAGGTCTGAAAATTCACCTCGTTTCTTGAAAATGCACCGCAAACATTTCTTGGCATGAAGCGAGAAGTCAGAATCAAACATTAAATGTGTCTTTTTACCCTGTCTGGTGTAATATGAGCGATACATTGCATTTAATAATAATGTAGATGGTTTAAAATCACTCTAAATTAGCTCTTAGCACTTGATTTGTGTGATTAACTAGCCAAACATAAAATAAACACACATACGTAAGACATAAAATATTGTATTGCTATAGTTGTTGGGAAGTAAGATCAATTGCAAATTATTGCGTTCAAAATGTTTGTTTTAATAAGTCTGTCTAACTAAAAATAATAATAATAACTATTGCTGTTATTTTTATTCTGAATTATATTCTGCTGAAAATGCAGATGAACAATGCAGAAATTAACTGTTGCAACATCTAAGGCTTCCTAATATAATTTTCTCTAGAAGCTGAACCAAATTTTGAGGAAGTTACCACCCACTCAATTGTTAGGTTTTTAGAAGGGAATGTTTGATTTATTTTATTTTTTTTTAATTGGCTTTCAATGATTTGGGGGTAGGATATTTTGAATTAGGAATGTATAGAGTTACATAACTAATTTTCAACTATAGTCCCTGGGCAGGTGTAATGTCAGATAAAATACATTAAAACAAATCAACAATACTTAGATATACTCTCACCTAAAGGATTATTAGGAACACCATACTAATACTGTGTTTGACCCCCTTTCGCCTTCAGAACTGCCTTAATTCTATGTGGCATTGATTCAACAAGATGCTGAAAGCATTCTTTAGAAATGTTGGCCCATATTGATAGGATAGCATCTTGCAGTTGATGGAGATTTGTGGGATGCACATCCAGGGCACGAAGCTCCCATTCCACCACATCCCAAAGATACTCTATTGGGTTGAGATCTGGTGACTGTGGGGGCCATTTTAGTACAGTGAACTCATTGTCATGTTCAAGAAACCAATTTGAAATGATTCGAGCTTTGTGACATGGTGCATTATCCTGCTGGAAGTAGCCATCAGAGTATGGGTACATGGTGGTCATAAAGGGATGGACATGGTCAGAAACAATGCTCAGGTAGGCCGTGGCATTTAAAAGATGCCCAATTGGCACTAAGGGGCCTAAAGTGTGCCAAGAAAACATCCCCCACACCATTACACCACCACCAGCCTGCACAGTGGTAACAAGGTATGATGGATCCATGTTCTCATTCTGTTTACGCCAAATTCTGACTCTACCATCAAGTCAAGTCAAGTCAACTTTATTTATATAGAGCTTTTAACAATGTAGATTGTTTGAAAACAGCTTTACAGTGTTGAACAGGAAAATAATGCAGCATCATTTTATTAAGCTGTATGGCCATTTGATGTCATCAGTTCATTTCAATTTCCATACGGTGACAGTGTGGGCTTTAGATCAATAATTAGATCAGTAATTTGGTTTATATGGTTAATTTAGTTTATTAATTAGATTTATTTCGATGTTTAGTTGAAAAATTTACATCTGAATGTCTCAACAGAAATCCAGACTCATCAGACCAGGCAACATTTTTCCAGTCTTCAACTGTCCAATTTTGGTGAGCTTGTGCAAATTGTAGCCTCTTTTTCCTATTTGTAGTGGAGATGAGTGGTACCCGGTGGGGTCTTCTGCTGTTGTAGCCCATCCGCCTCAAGGTTGTGCGTGTTGTGGCTTCACAAATGCTTTGCTGCATACCTCGGTTGTAACGAGTGGTTATTTCAGTCAAAGTTGCTCTTCTATCAGCTTGAATCAGTCGGCCCATTCTCCTCTGACCTCTAGCATCAACAAGGCATTTTCGCCCACAGGACTGCCGCATACTGGAGGTTTTTCCCTTTTCACACCATTCTTTGTAAACCTTAGAAATGGTTGTGTGTGAAAATCCCAGTAACTGAGCAGATTGTGAAATACTCAGACCGGCCCGTCTGGCACCAACAACCATGCCACGCTCAAAAATTGCTTAATTCACCTTTCTTTCCCATTCTGACATTCAGTTTGGAGTTCAGGAGATTGTCTTGACCAGGACCACACCCCTAAATGCATTGAAACAACTGCCATGTGATTGGTTGATTAGATAATTGCATTAATGAGAAATTGAACAGGTGTTCTAATAATCCATTAGGTGAGTGTAGAAACACGTTTCATAAGAATTCATCAAAAAAAAAGGACAACAAAACATAAAACAAGGCAAAGCACGCTTCCTGGTTTTAAATAGCTACAAAGTATGGGCACACACTTGATTGTCTTTTAACCATGATTTTAAATTAGTTTTAAAAGACCAATATGAATCACAGTCTCTGATAGGCGTAGGCAAACTGTTCCATGTGTGACCTGCTCTCACTGAAAAAGCTGACTGTCCAAAAGCAGTTCTCCTCATTTATATTACACAATCCCCTCTTGCTACAGACTTGGTGTGTCTAACAACAGTTTTCAGTAAGGGTAAGCAGTAAGTGGGGTGGGGGGGATTAGCGGGGAGCCAAGCCATGTAAAATTTTATAGACTTTTTTCTTTTGGAGAGACCTTTGCTTTTATTGCAAAACATTAAAAAAATCTTACCCTTCATTGGGTGAAATCATGGTTCACCTCAATTTAAAATTCTGTCATTATTTACTCACCCTCAAGTTGTTCTAAACATGTATGAATTTCTTTCTTTTGCAAAAAAAGATATTTTGAAGAATGTGTGCAGCCAAACTGTTCAGTTACCCTCATTCTTCAAAACGTCATCTTTTGCAAAAGAAAAAAAGAGTTGGAACAATTTAAGGGTGAGCAAATGATGACAGACTTTTAATTTTTTAGATGAACTATCCCTATTAAAACATGTGTAAAGTTTCATGTTTACATATTATTTGTATTTATATTATTATTTTTTATTTTTTTATTTTACGTTGATTATGAAAAGTGCAGAGGACACGTCATAAGATGCGCAATATGTCAGAAGACATGGGGGACAGAAATGATTTTGACCACTTCATTAAGTTGTTTTGTTGAAAGCCTTTCTTTAAAGTGAATTTCATTTTTTTTTTATATATTGTATCTTAATTTTAATCAATGTTTTATCAACCAACTGCCTGGATTTAATAAATAATTAGCAAATATAGCAGATAATGACATGGAGGCGCAGGCTTCGTGTGAACAATGGCTTAAATGAAGCAATACTAGAAAAAACTTTAGTTTGGCCAGCCCTAGCTATTTATTTCAGATAAGCCTATATTCGAACCAGCATGTCACAAAGGGCATTCTGGGTTGAGCACTCGGTGCCGGGCTTTAGAAATTAGCAGGATCTTCAGTAAGGCGCTCTCCACATGGAAGAAATATTACCGCTCTTTCAATACACACTGCAACGGTCACAATATGACCTCATGTTTGTTTTAAAAACATAAATCAACATATAAATAATACTTTTAAATAGGCCACTTAAAGTATTTACTAGAAAATAAATGACTAAATGCTAAAAATTAAGGAAGTCACACTGTGTTGCCATCATGCATTGCCGACTTGCTGCCACCACAGAAAAGGGGGATGCAACAAGTAGAGTAATTTCCAAGATTTTTATTTACAAAAGTGGACTGGTCATCCGGACATTGAGTGAAAAATAGGCAGCATTCATTTTGCATGCATGGTTGTGTGCAATGAAGAGAAATTGACACTTACTGTCAAGCCAGAGAAAATGAGCTTGTCTCCTGAAGGCTTCCTGTGTGACAAGGTCTCTGAAGCAAGTGCACACTAGGGCCAGCGTCAGAATTGTCTCATCACCCTCCTTGAGAACCTCATCAATAAAGATTTCCTCCAGAACAGATGCTGGCAACTATGAGAAATATGAAAGAAACATGAGAAATATGAAAGAAAAGATAATGATAATAAAAGATAATGGCCCAATGCCCAGTTCTTGAATATATCTATATGTCTTTATTCTTGGTATGTATGCATGTAGTGCGTAAAAGGTAAGGGATAACGGCCTGTCTGTTTTTATTGTGAAGTTAAATCTCCCAGGGTAATGGGGGCACAGGTGGAAAAAAAACCCTCCAGAACTTTGCACAGAACAGGGGACAACAGAGGGGGTCCTGTATTATGTGCATTGATTTACAGGCCTCCACAATTTAACAAGGACTTCATTCAACAGTTCTCGAAGTTCCTCTCGAATATTGTTTCAAGAGTTCACACTTGCATATAATTTATGGAGAGTAAATTTAAATGCGTATTTAGCGTGCTGTCTGGGGGGAGGGCTTCGAGCTCGGAATTTGGCCCAAACCCAGAGTACCCCCGTGTATGTAAGTGGTTAGAACTAAAAGTGTGGAGAAGGGGTGGTGGAGGGATGCTGATGAACTGTCAACAAACGGAGGTAGGACTGCTGCGTATATATACCTCTTATTGTGAATTAGCTGAGGGCTCTCCACCTGTGTCAATTATCTGAACGTGCTCCTCCTGAACTTTGTTAATAAAACACCATATCTCATTGTGATAGACTGCTGATTCTAGGAGACTTTAATATTCATCTTTGCTGTCCATCAAAACCTTTGGTTTGTATGTCTTATTGAATTTTTTAATCTGTCACAATCAGCCGTCAGCCCTACTCATAGGCCTTGTACTTTCAGTCTTGTGGACTTACAATGGCTGCTGCGTGCGTGTGTCCGTTAAGTCCACAAGACCACAGGAGTGTCCCATTTGTCATTTTAGGTCACAGAAGGGTGCTCGCGAGCGCCCCCCTTTGAGGTTGATATGCGCCCTTGATGCGCACTTCTGTAATGTAAAAAAAGTAAAAAAGTATTGTAAAAATCGCTTTGTTCGTCTATGTTAAGACGCAGATATGGCGTCTGTTCCCAGTGAAGGAACGCAAGGCCTGTCGCTCCGGAACGGGTTCATGTGTGTACCAAAACCTGGGGTGACAGTGGAGAAACTGCTCCTAGTCGTAAGAAAGCAGGTGGGGTTTGAGAATATTTTCTGGATTTTGGGAGACCTGGAAAAGAGAGAAGAATTATTATGAAGATATTACTGTCACGTGTTTAGTCTGTTTTGGTTGTGTTTTGATTCTGTCACATGTTCCTTTGTCTTCGTTTTCCCCACTTGTCTGTTTCCTTGGTTACCCTCATTAGTCTAGTTCTGTTCAGCTGTGTTTAGTTAGTCATCACCTGTATCACCTGTCCTTCATTTATTCAGTCATCTGTGTTTGCATTTAAGGCCTAGTCCACACGTACACAGGTATTTTTATAACCAGAGTTTTTCCTCCTCCATTTTAAAAAACAATCGCATCCACACAAGCATGGTTTTAAAAAAATCTCTGTCCACATGAAAATGCAAAACCCCGCTATGATTGGCTGCCTGATATCCACATGGGTCCCATCCACAGCACTGATGCACTGAGGGATGCCATGGGCTCAGTGAAACCCTTCTACAAGTTACTTTACTTGACTCAGTGACAGGTAACTGTATATACACAGGGGCAGCGCCCAAGCGGACTGTAATAGCTTCACATACTTGCCTTACTATTTTGTATTATTGAATTCTGGCGCCTCTGTTCTGCAATATAGCTGTGCATGTATCTGTATACATGTGATAAGCGCTGTTAGCAGAGTTATTAAAAGCTACGTCCGCCATTGCATAGGCTCGGCTCATGTAAATAAAAGAGATAACGGCGCACAATCTGACGTCAAACAAAGGAGAGGACGGCGCACACTTCGACTTAACAAGCCGAAATCTCCGGTTTCACCGTCTACACGACAACGCTGTAACCGGAGTTTCTAAAAATAATCACCCTGGCTGGAGTTAACAAAAAAGTCTGGTTTCAGTAACCGGATACTGCGTTTGCGTGTGGAGGAACAGCCAAACCGTGTAGAAAAAGCTGCGGTTTTGAAAATACCCGTGTTCGTGTGGAAAGGGCCTAAGTTCCTCTTGTTATGTTTGTGTACCTGCTTGTATTGAGAAACCTTCATCAGTAAACTTCATTTGAGTAATGTATCTACCTGTCCTTCCTTCCTGACCACATGGAACAATTACTCAGTTGTGGGAAGATGGAAAGGTGAATATAGGAACTTTTTGTTAGCCATCTCATTCCTCATTGGTTTTAAAAAATACAATAGATTGAAAGGTGGGAAAAAACTGAGCCAAAGGAGTGCTTGTGAGGAGTAGGTTCACTACAATAAGAGATTTGGAGGGCACTACAACTTTCTTTTTAAGTTTGGAGCGTAAAGCAGGGCAAGAAAAAGAAAATTTCTGCTTAAAAGACAATAAGCTGCTGTTGTTTTTTATTCTTAATTATATTCTGCTGAAAATGCAGAAATTAACTGTTGCAACATCTAAAGGTTCCTTATATAACTTTAACTTAATTTTGAGAAAGTTCAAAACTGTCTAAATTAAGGAATCCTTCCTACAAGTTGTCAGCGTGCAGTTTTACTTCCCAGCGTGTACTTCCCAAAAAAGGAGATTTGACACTTTTGAAGAACTGGAGGCCGGTGGCAATTTTGTGCTCCGACTATAACATTTTCTCTAAAGTTCTAGCAAATAGATTGAATGGTGTAATGCATGACATTGTCCACAAAGACCAGTCTTATTGTATAAAAAATGATGTATTTCTGATAATCTACATTTAGTGCGGGATGTTATAGACTTCGCTGTTATAAATGGCACTAATGTTGTTTTTGTTTTTTGTCCTTAGATCAGGAAAATGTTTTTTAGGGTTGATCACATTTTTCTTTTTAAGATGTTAAAATGTTTCTGTCCATTGCCAGAGGGAGGGACCACAACATCAGTCTCTCCCCTTTTTCAGGGTCCTCCATGACAAACTATCAAAGTCATGGAGAAAACCATATACCTCTTCATACTTCGACATCGACTTTTTCGGCTATCGTGGGTGCGAAGCAGATGTTCCCAATGCGCTAAGCTGCGCAGTATCTCATTCTGCTTTTTCTATGAGGTGCTCAGCCAAGCTTCACCAATAGGCTTAAGGGCTCAGGGGTCACTTTACTGCTTTGGCAAGGGGTGCCCCCTTACAACTTGTTTGTGATGCGGCGGGATGGTCCTATCCGCACACATTCATAAAGTTTTATAGTTAACAGGGTTACAATCAAGTAACTTGGGGTTGTTTTCTGATAAAAGTAAAGAGGGGAATTAGGCAAGGTTGTTCTCTGTCTGGCCTTCTTTATAGTTCTTTATATAGCAATTGAGCCTCTTTTGTGCAGACTGAGAAGAGAGTTAAAAGGGTTGAATGTCAATGCATCGGTTTTTCAGCAACCTATAAAAATGTCTTCTTATGCAGATAATGTCACTATTCTAATTAGAGATCAAAATGATGTCAAATTGTTAGAAAAGGGTTATAAAAAAGAGCATGTTCAGCCAAAGCCAATTGGGGAAAAAGCTATGCTCTGTGGTGTGGTCAAGAACCTCAAAGTCCATTACTCCCGGGTGATTTAAAATGGGGGAGAAAACATTACAAATTAGAAACATTCTCCTACATTTTTGAAAAATGCATCTTGCTCTAGTAAAGTTTATTAGGAAATTCCTGAATAAAGTTCTAACATCATTTAAGAGATTTCTTGAAGTGCAAGAGTCATGAACATGAGCAGGAATGTCACCCTGCACACAGCCCATGTCTTCATCCATCAGTGCTTGCAGAGCACATTCCTCCTTTAGTAAGAGTGAAGGGAGATGAAGATAGACAATTTAAAAAATGAGAGGCACCCTCCTGATAATGCTGACATTGATTATACATTGAGTTATTGTCGACAGCATAATCACCTGACCTGTGCCTTATCTCCTGCTCCCTTAATTACCAATCAGGTAATTATTCATATTCTTGAATCACTATTACATTTAGGTAATATAGCTGATCTCCATTCAGTTTAGCCTGTTTTCACTGAAACATAAATTATTTAAAAAAAAAACGCCTTGTGTTTATTGAGAAAGTGACTGACATGGCTATTTTGTGATATTTAAAGAGATTGAGGTCTACATAAGGTAAATCTGCAGCTTTAAATGGATAGTTCACTCCAATATGAAAATTGTCATCATTTACTCACCCTCAAGTTGTTCCAAACCTGTATAAATGTCTTTCTCCTGCTGAACACAAAATAATATATTTTAATGAATGTTGGTAACCAGACGGTTGATGGCAGCTATTGACATCCGTAGTATTTTTTCCTACTATGGCAATCAATGGCTACTTCAAACTGCCTGGTTAGGTTGAAATCTCAGTATTGCTTCAACATTAACTGAGGGTGCAAGAGTGATGCTAAAGCAACATCACTTTGTAACGTTAATTCAATGTAATTGGCATTGACGCATCAACATTGACTCAACATTGTTTCAATGATTACATGCTATCTGGGAGAGCACACCTTGATCCAGAGGTAGGGGAGGGTTGTCTAGGATTATTGTTGAAACGGATAAACCATTGTTGCGCAAGGATGTGGAGGTGAATAGGAAACCTGAAGATGAAAAGCAGGTTTGGACAGAGATCCTGTTGTTGAGACGAGTAAGGACAATGGATTGGAGGTGAGTGAGAGCGTTGTGAGTAATTTAAACTATGTTGATATTGAAAAGCCAAGTTGTAAGACAGCAACCTGTAGTTAGTCATGTAGGCCAACATGGCAGTGGTGTGCAGAGCGCTAATATAGAGGAGGATTTCTGATATAATGACGCAAAGTCAGGATGATGAAGGACGATGAGAGTGTGTCGGATTTGTCAGATCTCTGTAAAGTTGATGATGATTTGTATTCTGTGGAACAGATAAATGCTTTTTTGGACGAGACTCAAGGGAAAAGGGTAGAAATAGGAGATTTCTTCCCTGACATAGATACGTTTGTTGCCGTGTTATCGCAACTGAAACGCTACAGACTCAAGAAGTATATAAGTGGGTAAAAGGAATATAAATGAAAGAAATAAAAAAATCGAGGAAATCGAATAAATATTATGGATTTGTATGGCTTTTTTCTGGTGTTCTTTCTATTTCATGGAGTACCTTAGAATAGGCTTTCTAAATGTGAATGGTCTGAGGGATAAGAAAAAGCAGGCTCTAGTATAGTCTAGTATAATATTTAGATTCATTTGAATAAATCTTGCATAAATGATCCAGACAAAAATATTTTTTCCGAACCCGGGTCTGCCGGCATGAGAGTCGGATGCTCTAACAAGGAGGCTAAAGGCTGCAACCTCCAGCGTCAGTCACTAGAGCGTCTCTTGAGATCAGAGGAGTGAGGTTTACTCACACAGCGACTGCTAGCTGGCCTCCGTTACCTACCTAAATCACTGATTATGTTGTCCATTGCAACAAAAAAGACCTGGTTTCTCAATACAATTGCAGCATTCACTTCAGTTTCATCTTCTTGACTCTCATCTGGCATACATTTCCTTTTCCATTTCCGCTTCTCTTCAGCCTGCAATTGAGTTTTAAACTGTTTGCTGATGTTGAAAAGAGAGCAAGGTATCATCCCTGTGTAAAAGTGATGCATTTTGAATCATTCAAATTTGTTTCAGACTCTAAATGGCAAGGGATAGAAGGATTTTGATAGTATTGGAGCTTATCAATACTGCGGTCTTTCATAATTTCGCACCGGGACTCATTTAATACCAGGTTTCGGTACCCATTCCTACTCAGCACAACAGCGCCCTGTTATTCCATTCATTATATATCATGGAAATTCAGCTTTTTAGTTAGGGAAAGTCCGGGAATGTGACATTTGGCTTAGAGTGGGAACCCTGTCTCTAAGAAAGACCTTCAGTGTCACATGATGCTTCAGAAATCATTCTAATATGATGATTTGATGCTTTCGTGCTGCTTCATTTTTGTGGAAATCATGATAATATTCCAACATTTGTGGTAAGATTAAAAAAGAGACACATTAATACTTTTATTCATCAAACATGCATGAAATTGATCACAAGTGATATTTATAATATTACGAAAGATAATAAATGCTTGAATAAATGTAATAAATGATGTTCATTGAACTTTCTATTCATTAAAGAATCCTGAAAAAAAAAATGCATCACGGTTTCCACAACATTTTTAAGCAGCACAACTGTTTTCAACAATGATTATAGTCATAAATGTTTCTTGAGCATCATCATATTAGAATGATTTCTACAAATCCGTTTTGGACTGTGAGAGGGCGTCGAGTATGAATTAGTGTTGCACGAGAGTGTTAGCGCTCCATAGTGCTCAGATCGCCTCATTTTTGGATACGAATAAAATGACAGCTCATGCATAGATTATTTTGTGTCTTTGATTTATTCACATTGGTAAACACACTTTCCCGTGTAACAGACTTGGCCAGTAAGAGCGGTGCAAGTAAACCTCCTCTCCCCTGACCTCAAGAGGCGCGCTATCGACTGATGTTAATGGTTGCTGTCTTTGTTAAAGTGTCCACCTCCCGCACAGGTGACGCCGGTTCCAATCCCGCTAGTTGCGGGTCGACTAGGATCGGTGAGACCCGGTAAAAGTGTGGCAGACAGATTTATGTTTTATTAAAAATGCGGGGGACATGTCTCTCCGCGTAATCTACACCTGTGCAATACAATACCTCAAGCTCCATTTGCAAAACTGGCCTCTTTCCCTTAACCATGACTGCATCCATATTCTCCTCTTTCACTTCCTCTATTTTCAGCACACATAAAAACACAAGGGCAAAAGGGCAAGTATATATGTAGTACAATATATTAGATACAATGACTGTTCTCTTGTATTCAATAATGTTTTAATATTAATAGTTTTTCATCAGCTGGAAACGAGAATTGTGAAATTTCACTGGTATCTACACTTTTGGTAGCTCGTTTATTAGAATACAATGTTACGTTGTTCAAAACAATGACCACAAATAAGTATTGCACATAATATTCTTTCACGGTCAGTGGACCACTAAAGTATTGTTGGCCAACCCACGTATAAAAGTCTAGTTCCGACACTCCAAGGACCCCCTCCTCTCCGAAACCATACAGCAAACAACCCCACCACTACCTTTCTTATTCACAAAAACATCTGTATTCTGGTGTTATTACTTTTCAACTGTATGTTATTATAACCTTCAATGTTATATTTTGCAAACACAATTTGCAGACATTCTTTACAACTTAAAAGTACTTACTCTGCTCAGTTATAGTAACTTAAACAGACACAAGCCAACCTGCCATACCAAACAAGACCACAGGTAGATGCCAAAGGACAGCTATATGGATACATTAATAAACACACAGTTCCTCTGTCAGAACAAGCAATCGTGTTTGGAGCGTCTGATGCCTATGGAGCTAGAAATATGACTAAATTATCTGAATTTGAATTGTGTATATCTGAATTATTGACAAGTGTAATCTAACAAAATGGAATATTATGTTGAATTTTACATAGTTCTGAATTTGAATTTTTAAATCTTGAATACTGAACATTTGAAATTGAACACACCTGAAATGTTTTTATGTCGAAATTGTATAGACACGTATTTTCTAACAGCAGATATTTTGTTCTGAATTAATAGACTGGAAATATTCCGTTTTTGAAAATACAGATTCACGGGAAATTTGGAACATCAAATTCAGTATTCTAAAATTCAAAACGCAGAAATTCAGATCTTACAGAAAGTCGGTCAGGGGTCATCATCAGGGAAGAGTAAAGGCTCTCGGAAAAATCGAACTGAGCATTTTGGCCAATTACAGAGATGCAGTTAATTTTCTGGCGCGAGTGTGGTCGTGGTTGATGGTGGATCTCTTCGCTAGGCCTATAATGAATCGTCCGGAGGTAAGTGATTCTGAAACATTTATGATTTATATTAGGTTAGCACATGGAACATTTGTCTGAGCGGTCTCTGGTGTTTGTTTTAAAGTATATTTGGGGTAAAAGTGATTAGTATGGCACTGTGTGCTGTTGGGAATTTGACGTGACGTGTCGTGCCGCATTCATATTTTATTACATTTTATTAATTATATTGTAGACACTATTACCGATAATAATATCACTGATTAGAATCAAGTATAATCCTATTGTCTTTTGTCGCGGACGCGACGCGTGGCACCGCTCATGTCCAGTCTAGTTTAAGTCACTCATAATTAATGCAATTCTGCTTCATTCTGTGATCGGAACCCACATCTGATCCAAGTTGGATGTAATGTCACTCACTGCTGTTTGTAAACTGTTTTGATCTGGTTTCCACTCAGTGTCATAGACATAGGCTTTTTGTAAGCCATTTGGCTAATTTACTCATTCACTCAGTGCCATTACCCCACACCATAAACTGGTATCTAGAAAAATTCTAGCATTGTAAAGTAGTGGACCATTATTAATAATAATAATAATAATAATAATAATAACGTTTTTAAGACTGTACGAGATAAAAATTATTCTGTTTAAACTGTGTTTACAGGGCAGTGAAGTTGTTAGATCAGCCAGGCATTTGTTGTCTTTGCTGACTTCAGGCACTGCAGCTGGTCCCAGTCAGGATAACAACAGGTTTATTTGTATTTGTCTATTTTTTTATATTTAAGGATAGTCTACGAATAAAGAAATTCCTGTTATGTATGTGTGTTTGTGAATACATCGTTTTGTTGAAATTACTTAAAATTGTATGCATTGCCTGATTCAATGTCCGTAGGCAGCACATGGTTCAGCAGAGGGCCACCATCCAAACTGAGATTACCAGGTTTTGCAACAATTTTTTTATTCATTTAATACTGATATAAAGGAACATGCCGTTATTTAATGGTAGTTATTTTGGTTTTAACTGTGCTTTTTGCCAACAGATCATTTCCTGGGTTTTTCAGCAAAGGACAGGGTAAAAGGCGAATGCTGTCACAGACCCCTAGTAAACCCGCAAAAATATTGCCTGTTAATTTTTATTTGCTGCCTCACCAATTTGAGCGAACGCCTAAGGAGAGTGAGCAACTGGTACACATGCAAGCTGGGTTGGGACGAAAGACAATGCATATGGATGAAAATGCAACGTATGAGGAAGTATGAATGAATAATGTCTCTTGTATCTTTTAAAATTCTCTTTTTCAAAGTGCAACAGACTCAGAGATTAATTAGTACCTCTGTATATGTGTATATAGGCACTGAGGTGCTTTCAAGCACATTACTACAATTTAAGGGTTACTTCACCCCTAAATGAATTATGTCCGTCCATTGACAGCTACTTGATTTTTAATGCTTCAAAAAGTTTATAAAGAGATTGAAAAGCTAATCTATATGAAAGGAGAATGTCGTAATTAAAGACAGAATTTTAATTTTGGGGTGAACTAACATTTTAAACACTATAAGCTGTTTGTACCGGTGTTGCAGTTGAAACTAACTGATATTTAATTTTTAATCAGTGTTCTTTACTGAAAACAAAGCCTTAATGACTACCCTGTTTTGCCTTATTTGTATTAGGTATGTGCCCAGCTGAAGGAGCTCTACCCCAAATTTCAAGAAATACAAGGTGGTTGGCTTGTCTATAAATCTTCAGGTAATCATCAGGAATATAGTGATGCACTTATTGCAACAACAACACACACAAAATCTGATCTTTCCCGTAATCGTTAATAACGTATTTGTGGTACAATTCTGTATACGTTCATTTTGGAAATAACACCTTTGTTCCAAGCTTAAAACATTAAATAAAAACTACCTAATTAAAAAACAAAACAAAAAACTGATCCCGGCATAACAAAAAAGGAATTATCTCCATTCCAATAGCATAATGTATTTTTTTGTTCAATGTTTTTGTTTTTATTTGTTTAAGGAGGATGGGGCTCCCGGAAGCTCGTTCTTATTCCACCGGATGAGAGTGGGTACTGTGCCAAACATTTGAAGACCGCAACACAAAGTTTTAAAGGAGTTCTTTACATAGCTCCTCTTCAGATTGAACTAGACACCACTCCTCTGCCACCCGAATCCGAAAGTTTTAATGACATGCCAAGAGAGAAGTGTCAAAAGTGTGGAATCACATAACCCTTAGTAATTCTCACAGCACACATAAAGTCTTGTGCTACCTGTGACGAAGCTGAACAGACCAGTGATGAGGCTGAACAGACCAAACAAGTAAGTTAATTTAAAAGTTTAGTAAGATATTTTTCAATAAATGTTTTAAGTGTGTGAGGTGAAGGAAAAAATCTGCCATAATGTAAAATTCTCTTTTATTCTCTGTCATTCATAACCTGTACAATGCTAGCAGAACACGCGCACACACACACACACACGCATTTGGATGTTTACTTTTTTCCACATCTAGTGATTATCAGTCTTAAGAATAATATTGTTGCAGACAGTCATGCATGCTTGGAACAACACATAAGTAAAGAATTTATATTTATATTATATTTGTATTTGTTTACTCCTATAGGCCACTTGCCCCATCTGTCAAAAAGAAATGTCTGTTGATGTAATTGAGATCCATGCAAGTGTTTGCATCGGTGACAGGTGAGGAAAATGTATTTTGTTTGATGGTTAATTTTTTTGAGCACAAAAAATGTATTCCCAGGCAAATCAGTGACTCATAAATTTACTAAGAGCTAGATGTGTGTTGTCCAATATTATATAACTTAACAAAGGGATATTTCACCCAAAAATGAAAATTCTCATCATTTACTCTCCCTTAAGTTGTTCCAAACCTGTATGCATTTCTTTGTTCTGCTCAACACAAAAGGAAGATATTTGGAAAAATGTCAGTAATCAATCAGATCTCACCCCCATTGATTGCCATAGCAGGAAAAATAAATATGGTGGTCAAAATTTGGTAGATTTGTTTAGTTACTGACATTCTTCCAAATATCTTCCTTTGTGTTCAGCAGAACACAGAAATCTTGACAGGTTTGGAACAACTTGAGGGTGAATCGTCTCTTTAATAGAGAAGATTATTATAGATGCTGAATTTTGTTTTTGCCTCTAGGGCAAGAGAACGTGTAATGTTCTCCTTGAAATCTTTGGGAACACTGGTCACATAATTTATACTTTTACTCTGTGTGTCGTTAGGGTTGCCTCAGTTCTTCTCCACTACATCAAATGTCAATTGAATATTGTGTTTTATGTTAAAATGATGAATGTTTAATTCATTTATAACTTTTGAGGTCATTCATTCATAAAGGTATTTTGTCTTTCATTGCATGCAAGTATACTAATGAAGTTTATGTATTTTATTGTAAGCCTTCAACCTCTGGAATTAAATGTATCTATGGAAGAACCTTCTACATCTGGATGTTCTGTGCTGGTGACACATACTGGTGATCATTCAAATTCAACTGAAGCCACAAGCATGAGTTCTGGTATTCTTCCTTTTTTTTGTTTTTTTTGTTTTGAAAAAGTTTAGAAATGGAACTGATAAGCTTAATAATTTCGTAGATGTAACACTGAAGTAGTAGAATACACAATTAGATTCATCTGATTTGTTGACATGATGCTTCTATGTGTTTTTCAGATTGGAAAACTGAACCAGATAAAAATAAAGCAGCATTGTTGTACACAAAGGAAATAATTCGCCAACATGAGACTGGAAAGTCCCTCTTGATGACCATGGATGTGCGAATGGACAAGGAAGATCAAGACCGAGAACTTGTTGCATTCTACAAACAAAACAGTGTAGAATGGGCATGCCCTGTGAAGTGCAAACTCCAAGGTGCTATTAAACAAGTGTTCACGAGTTCACACTTACATATAATTTATGGAGAGTAATTTAAATGCGTATTTGGCGTGCTGTCCGGGGGGAGGGCTTCGAGCTCGGAATATGGCCCGAACCCAAAGTACCCCCCGTGTATGTAAGTGGTTGATGAATAAAAGTGGTGAAAAAGGGGTGGTGGAGGGTTGCTGGAAAACTGTCAATGAACAGAGGCAAGACTGCTGCGTGTATATATACCTCTTATTGATGATTAGCTGATTGCTCTCCACCTGTGTCAATTATCTGAACGTGCTCCTCCCGAACTTTGTTTATAAAACATCATTTAATGTATTTATTAAGTGGCATTCCTATCTGTTTTTTTATGACTGTTTCTTTTTTGTTTGTTGCTGTAAACTGCTGTAACATTCAGGGGATGCTGCCATTGGTGAAGGTGTAACCAGACACTTCTTGTCAACTGTTATTCAGAGGCTTCAGCATGGCTTCAATTTTAACATGGGTATGTCAACTATTTATTATGGAACATTGACTATGGTATTTTGTTTCTTCTTTGAATCCACAAATTTACTTTAAGCTTATTGTTTTAAAACAGGAAATACTGCAAGGACATGTCTC
Organism: Romanogobio albipinnatus; assembly: GCA_023566225.1. Taxonomy (NCBI): domain Eukaryota; kingdom Metazoa; phylum Chordata; class Actinopteri; order Cypriniformes; family Gobionidae; genus Romanogobio; species Romanogobio albipinnatus. The sequence continues at coordinate 60,798,311 of CM042240.1, forward strand.
TTTGAAGGTGAACCAGGTCATCTTGTTCCATCATCATCATCACAATTTCTTGTAGAGAGTAATCTGTTCCTAGTTGCAGGACGAATGATAGGACATTCATTCCTACATGGTGGACATCGGCTGGCTGGAGTCAGCCAAGCAATACTCCATGTTCTTTTAGGAGGTTCACCCGAGACTGCAACGGTTCAAATAGAAGACTGTCCTGACCATGATATTCGTGAAACTTTAAAACTGGTATGTACATTGGTAGCATAATAATTAAAAAAAGTATAATTGCATTAATATTTATATCTATTTTTTTATTTTAATTTGTTATTCATTTATTCTGTTCTACATGGAGCTTGATGGAGAGGCTGAATTAAGTGGTGCTGAATATCAAGCTGTCCTGAACCTTAGTCTTGCTTGGGATCTTCCTGGCCCAACCAAGGAAAACCGGAATTGGCTTTTTTAGCGCCTTTTAACACATGCGGTAGTGTTCTTTCATTTTCTGAGCTATAGTGTTTTTTTGTTGTTGTTGTTTTTTACATTTAAACTTCTGCATGGTTGTACTATAGCATTCTTTTTTCCATGTTACCTAATAATCTAAACTATGCAATACTATAGGTCATTGGAAGGAGATTACGTCAGTTAAAACAAATACGAAAAGGACTAAAAGAAACTAGAGTGTGGCCACTCCTGATTGAACGGAAAGATGTGGATCTCTTTCCGTAAGAATATGAAACTTCACTCACCCCATCAGTAAATGTAATTGCTATATAGTGATGCATGTGTATAGATGTATAGTACAATTGTGAAATATTTTTACATTTTAAAATAACTTTTCTATTTGAATATATTTTTAAAATGTAATTTATTCCTGTGATCAAAGCAGAATATATCATCATTCATTACGCCAGTCTTCAGTGTCACATGATCCTTCACAAATCATTCTAATATGAGGATTTGATGCTCAACACACATTTATTAACTTTATCGATGTTGAAAACAATTGTGTGCAATTTCTTTTCAGGATTATTGAAGAAAAGAAAAGCTCAATAGAACAGCATTTATCTGAAATAGAAAGTGTTTGCAACATTATACTTTGATGAATAAATATATTAATTTATATAAAAAAAATTACTCTGACCCCTAACTTTTGAACAGTAGTGGTAATGTTACAAAAGCTTTCCATTTCAGAAAATTGCCGTTCTTTTGAACTTTCTATTCACCAAATAACCCTGAAAAAAAATGGTATACAACTGTTTTCAACATTAATAATGATAATAATAAATGTTTGTTGATCATCATATTAGAATGATTTGTGAAGGATCATGTGACACTGAAGACTGGAGTAATGATGATAAATTCAGCTTTGTCATCACAGAAATAAATTACACGTTACTATTTTTTCAGTTAAAAAAAAAATTTAAATTGTAAAAATATTTCACAATATTACTGTTGTTGCTGTATTTGATCAAGTAAAAGAAGCCTTTGTGATCAGAAGAGAATTTTTTTTTTAAAGGTCCTGTTCTTCGTGATCCCATTGTTCAAACTTTAGTTAGTGTGTAATGTTGCTGTTAGAGCATAAATAATACCTGTAAAATTATAAAGCTCAAAGTTCAATGCCAAGCAAGATATTTTATTTAACAGAAGTTCCCTTTCAAAGCCTACAGCGAACGGCTGGCTTGGACTACATCCTGGTACTTCCTTCATTAATGACGTCAGTAGAACAATAGAACAGACTAACCTCCGCCCACAAGAATACGCGCAAAAAGGGGGCGTGGTCTTGTTGCTGTCCCACGTGGAGAAGAGGAAGTGTCGCGTGGAGAAAAGGAAGTGCTGCGTTTCAGTGTGTTTGTCGCCATGTCGTCGAGACGCTGTTATTTTCATCCCGGAGTCAAATCACCTTTGTTTGGCTTTCCCAGGGACGCTGTAGAGATCATTGAGCGCATACATCACCCCGTTAAGAGGCGTGACCTTTCCACGGACGCTAAGCTGCTGTCGAATCACAACACAGGAACCGGTTAACGTGCTCTAAGCTGCTGTCGAATCACAACACAGGAACCGTGCCACGTTTGCTAAGATGCGGTCAAATCACAACACGGGAACCACTGGCACAATCAGAACTCGTTACGCATTTCTGAAGGAGGGACTTCATAGAACAAGGAAGTCATCAGCCCGTTTTTAGGACAGTGAAAACAGCGGTACACAGATAAGTACATTGTGTTAAAAATACTGTTTTTTTTTTTTTACACGCGAAACATGAACACATGTTATATTGCACACTGTAAACACAATCAAAGCTTCAAAAGAACACGAAGAACGGGACCTTTAAAACCTAAAAAATTGTCTTACTGTTCATCTAATAATTTTGGTCACCACTGTAGATAAGTGTATGTGTGGATGTATGTATAATACATTTACACATCAATTTATATCTACATGATATGTAGATGTGTGTATGTATTATACATGCACGTGTGTGTGTGTATAGTACTGTTGTAACAGAAATATATAATTGTTTCCAGATGCTGCTTCCCTGTATCTGCTGGCCCTCTGTTAGCAGTGTGGATGAAGACGAAGATGAAGATTGTTCATTAGAAGATAGATGTCGCATCTCCGGGTATTTGTGTCGTTTCATTGACTGGTATATAAATCTTTACATTTGTTTTTAGGTCTGCATTTAACATACTTGATACAATTTGCTTTATTTTACAACTACGTTTGACCTGGATTATATAATGGTGTGGTGGCAGGGATGACATCAGAAAATACTTTCCTCACTTGTTCCTTCGAGATTTTCCTATGTGGGTTTATAATTTGAGTAAAATAACGCCTGTGGTAAACATTACTTGATATTTTTTCTTCTACAGTGTACAGTGCACAAACCCAAACTCATTAAGCCCCTTTAAGAAAATCTTGAGGGAACAAGGGGTGGGGTTTTGACATCACACTACTTCCACTCTATTTCTTCAATAGGAAAGAGGTAAGACTGACTGTTAGGAAGAACAACTACTTGAATTTGGAATTAATCTGTTTTTTCTCTCTCTCTCTTTATCTAGCATCCAGCTCTGACCTTAAGCACTTGGTGAAGTTTTGGCTGGGGTGGGAAGTGCCAGATGAAAATATGGTAGTGGAAGTTATTAATGCTGACATGCCGAAGTCCTCCACTTGCTTCAACATGCTACGCTTACCAGGTCATTACACAGATTTCAGCCATTTTAAGGCCGAACTCCTTATGTGCATTGGCACTTCTGAGTTTGTTTTTGGACTTGTTTAGATATGAAATCCAACACAGACACCATGTCTATAAATTAAGTTACAGTACCATAGTTAGACCTGTTGGTACATTGATTTTGATGCAACTAATCTATGCACATGTATTAATGAAACAGGTCTTGGAAAAAGAAAAAAAATACATGTTATATGTACACGTGTACATAATTTTAAGTTCAATTCCAGCAGTTAATGTGTCTAGTTGGTTTAGACTTCTTTAGATATGTGAAATCTGATAGAGATGACACAAAGACCATGTTTATAAATTACTGTAAGTTACAGTACCACAGTTTGTCCTGTTGTTTGGACTAGTTGAGACTTTGATTTTTGATGCAATTAACTTATGCACATTCATGTAATATTGCAGTTTATTTTTATTTTTAGAAAAACCCCAATGCAATATTTTACAACAGACCTCTTTAGCTATCCATTCTATTTATAAATGAAAGTTCTAAACAAAATACACATTGAATGTTATGGGTGAATTATTTATCAAATAAAGTAATTCAGTTCCAGTAGTCCAGTTAATGTGTTGTTACTCAAGTGCTTGGCAAAACTCCACTGCAGCCAAGCAAATGTCTATCCCATGGGATTGTGATGGTGACCTAGGATCCACTGTGTCCTTCAATGCTGTAAATTGCTCTGGTGTAAGTGGACATTCTACAGTAGGGACATAACTCCAACATTTTCATCAGGAGGCAATCCACTGCTTTCCCAGTCAATATCAGCAATGCTCAGTTCCTGGGTAAACAAAACAACATTGTACACCATTTGTAGAGTAATCTCAGTTCCTATAACAGTTCCAAATACTACATTTTTATGGTTACTACAACACTAATTGAGGTGTTTAAATGCCAGTGAATAAACATTTGAATACTTGTGACCCCTGTAATTTCTTAAAAATTGTAAACATGGCTTTTAAGTTTGCATGCACATTAATACCTCTTCATTTTGTGGATCATCAACTGGATAGTGGATTTGACCCAATTCCCAGAGCTGGTTGTGTTCTGTTCTCAAAGGGTGATTATCCCACCCATCTCTGAAAAAGTTTAGATAATCTTGTAGCCTTGGTAGGAATGTATAGTGGCAACAGAAGAGATGTATTTGGTCTGCAATATGAAGGTAGTTGGCTTCCTCAAGATAGTGTAGCACATCATAGTACACACAGGTCACTCCAGTCCACACATCCCTCCACAGTCTCTCTATTCTATAATAAAGCATCACGAAAAATAATAATCATATGCAATTTCATGGTTCAAACAAACATTTGGAAAATAAAGCACAAGGTTGCAGAGTAGATATTTGTATGCAAGATAATTCCATCTTTACATACCTTTGGTTGTGGACACTTTTTCCAGAAATGAAACTGCTTCTCTCCGTGCCACGAATTGTGAACATTAAACGTGCAATGTCCACATTCTCAACTCCATGGTCCCCTCTGACCCTATAATAAAGTTGGTCAAGGCAATGCTTTAATACTTAACCCAGTACGTACACACACACACCTTTTTTTTTATCTTTATCACTCCATAACACAACAAGGGAAGCCATATCTTTCCACAGACTCTTGGAAGAAGGTCAGTGCAGTTATGGCTGAATTGTTTGTGGCAGCACCAAGGTACATTATCTGTAAAATTAGAAATTATAATATTAGCTCTATTTATCTGGTACATAAACAATTCAAATGTTGCTTTACACTGTACAAAAAAAAAAAACACCTTTCGTGAAAAGCCATCCACCCCTCCAAACAAGACAATGTTGTACCTAAAATCACAGACATCAGACATTAGACCAGGGTTCTCGACTCTGGCCCTCGGGATTCACTTTTCTGCAGAATTTAGCTCCTGCTTTGGTTAAAGTCACCTACCTATAACTTTCTAGTAATTCTGAAGACCTTGATTAGCTTGTTCAAGTGTGTTTGATTAAGGTTGGAGCTGATCTCTGCAGAAAAATAGACCCCAAGGGCCAGAGTTTTAGAACCGCTACATTAAACGAAAGTTTCCATCTTAATACAATACAGTTAAAATTAATAAATGAGTAAAACCTTACACAGAATATTACGAATTTTACTTGCCGTATTAATTTGTGATTAGTGTCAATGTGCATCATTGATTTGGGCCCTGGCACGGAGTACGTCCTCCGGACAACACAACCCAGCTGTGTCATCCTTGATAAAACTCCCAGTGTTTCCACTCGATGAAGTGATGCCCTCACCCTCTCATATTGTACCTTGTGCCCTTCAGCTTTCAAAGCACCCTTTAACATCCTCTACCCAGAGTTTGGCATTCTGGACTTAATATTAGACACTAACATGTCTGACTCGTTATCTGTTAGTGAACTATACAGTGATCGAACTGATAGGTTGAACTCTGCCAGTCTTCTATGTACAGTCCGTTCAGATACCCCCAATAGGTTAGCAATGCACCTGACTGGTAAGTTCATCTCAAGCAAACTGGCAAGATATTCACGACCAATGACTGCTTTTGGTCGTCCACAACTACCTTGTTCAAAGTGTGCAGTCATTACATGTGTCTCGTTGCTTTGTCTTTCTGAAGTAATTGCATGATGCAGACCAGTTAATCCTTCCCATATGTCAACAGGAATGATGACCTGGGGGGATACAGCACTGAGGAACACTAGCTCCTGAACACAGATCAATTCTAAGAAGTCCAAATCCACAGGTGTCCTCGCAAGGGCGTGCTCCAAGCGTAAACGAAGCCTCTCCCATATATGATCTAGAAGTATCTGTTCCTGTAACAATAAAGACAAAAGTTAGCTACAGTGCCAGCACTTAGGGAAATATGTGTATAAATGACATGACCAAAATGGTTAATGCTCATTAGGGACTTCTTTTGGAAAGCTGACACTTGCTCAAACATTCTTGTACATAATTTATAACAAATATGACCATTTACTCACACACACAACAAAACTATGAAACAGTAAAAAGTTGTATATATTTTACACCATTATACTTAACAATAATCAACATTACTCAAAATAGAACCATTTTTTGCTGTTTGCTTAAATTAATTTACAGCTTTTAAGATTTACTAAAAAAACCAAATATTCAGTGAAGCTAGTCACACCCTTAAAAAATAATACCATGCTTTTACAAGTAAAAAAAGAATAGTATTTTTGTTTTAAATCATGGTAAAACTATTTTTTTTTAACAAACATTTGCATAAGTGCTGTAGTGGTATCAAGAAAACAGACGCGCACTGAGTGAACATGACAGTCTGCGACAATATGGTTTATTGCAGTTTGGTTACATTCAGTTTATCAGAGTAAATTAACCAAATGGCTTACAAAAAGCCTATGTCTATGACACTGAGTGGAAACCAGATCAAAACCTGTGGTTGTGGGTTCAAAACCAAAAGATGTGGGTTCCGATCACAGAATGAAGCAGAATTGCATTAATTATGAGTGACTTAAATTAGACTGGACATGAGCGGTGCCACGCGTCGCGTCCGCGACAAAAGACAATAGGATTATACTTGATTCTAATCAGTGATATTATTATCGGTAATAGTGTCTACAATATAATTAATAAAATGTAATAAAATATGAATGCGGCACGACACGTCACGTCAAATTCCCAACAGCACACGGTGCCATACTAATCACTTTTACCCCAAATATACTTTAAAACAAACACCAGAGACCGCTCAGACAAATGTTCCATGTGCTAACCTAATATAAATCATAAATGTTTCAGAATCACTTACCTCCGGACGATTCATTATAGGCCTAGCGAAGAGATCCACCATCAACCACGACCACACTCGCGCCAGAAAATTAACTGCATCTCTGTAATTGGCCAAAATGCTCAGTTCGATTTTTCCGAGAGCCTTTACTCTTCCCTGATGATGACCCCTGACCGACTTTCTGTAAGATCTGAATTTCTGCGTTTTGAATTTTAGAATACTGAATTTGATGTTCCAAATTTCCCGTGAATCTGTATTTTCAAAAACGGAATATTTCCAGTCTATTAATTCAGAACAAAATATCTGCTGTTAGAAAATACGTGTCTATACAATTTCGACATAAAAACATTTCAGGTGTGTTCAATTTCAAATGTTCAGTATTCAAGATTTAAAAATTCAAATTCAGAACTATGTAAAATTCAACATAATATTCCATTTTGTTAGATTACACTTGTCAATAATTCAGATATACACAATTCAAATTCAGATAATTTAGTCATATTTCTAGCTCCATAGGCATCAGACGCTCCAAACACGATTGCTTGTTCTGACAGAGGAACTGTGTGTTTATTAATGTATCCATATAGCTGTCCTTTGGCATCTACCTGTGGTCTTGTTTGGTATGGCAGGTTGGCTTGTGTCTGTTTAAGTTACTATAACTGAGCAGAGTAAGTACTTTTAAGTTGTAAAGAATGTCTGCAAATTGTGTTTGCAAAATATAACATTGAAGGTTATAATAACATACAGTTGAAAAGTAATAACACCAGAATACAGATGTTTTTGTGAATAAGAAAGGTAGTGGTGGGGTTGTTTGCTGTATGGTTTCGGAGAGGAGGGGGTCCTTGGAGTGTCGGAACTAGACTTTTATACGTGGGTTGGCCAACAATACTTTAGTGGTCCACTGACCGTGAAAGAATATTATGTGCAATACTTATTTGTGGTCATTGTTTTGAACAACGTAACATTGTATTCTAATAAACGAGCTACCAAAAGTGTAGATACCAGTGAAATTTCACAATTCTCGTTTCCAGCTGATGAAAAACTATTAATATTAAAACATTATTGAATACAAGAGAACAGTCATTGTATCTAATATATTGTACTACATATATACTTGCCCTTTTGCCCTTGTGTTTTTATGTGTGCTGAAAATAGAGGAAGTGAAAGAGGAGAATATGGATGCAGTCATGGTTAAGGGAAAGAGGCCAGTTTTGCAAATGGAGCTTGAGGTATTGTATTGCACAGGTGTAGATTACGCGGAGAGACATGTCCCCCGCATTTTTAATAAAACATAAATCTGTCTGCCACACTTTTACCGGGTCTCACCGATCCTAGTCGACCCGCAACTAGCGGGATTGGAACCGGCGTCACCTGTGCGGGAGGTGGACACTTTAACAAAGACAGCAACCATTAACATCAGTCGATAGCGCGCCTCTTGAGGTCAGGGGAGAGGAGGTTTACTTGCACCGCTCTTACTGGCCAAGTCTGTTACACGGGAAAGTGTGTTTACCAATGTGAATAAATCAAAGACACAAAATAATCTATGCATGAGCTGTCATTTTATTCGTATCCAAAAATGAGGCGATCTGAGCACTATGGAGCGCTAACACTCTCGTGCAACACTAATTCATACTCGACGCCCTCTCACAGTCCAAAACGGATTTGTAGAAATCATTCTAATATGATGATGCTCAAGAAACATTTATGACTATAATCATTGTTGAAAACAGTTGTGCTGCTTAAAAATGTTGTGGAAACCGTGATGCATTTTTTTTTTCAGGATTCTTTAATGAATAGAAAGTTCAATGAACATCATTTATTACATTTATTCAAGCATTTATTATCTTTCGTAATATTATAAATATCACTTGTGATCAATTTCATGCATGTTTGATGAATAAAAGTATTAATGTGTCTCTTTTTTAATCTTACCACAAATGTTGGAATATTATCATGATTTCCACAAAAATGAAGCAGCACGAAAGCATCAAATCATCATATTAGAATGATTTCTGAAGCATCATGTGACACTGAAGGTCTTTCTTAGAGACAGGGTTCCCACTCTAAGCCAAATGTCACATTCCCGGACTTTCCCTAACTAAAAAGCTGAATTTCCATGATATATAATGAATGGAATAACAGGGCGCTGTTGTGCTGAGTAGGAATGGGTACCGAAACCTGGTATTAAATGAGTCCCGGTGCGAAATTATGAAAGACCGCAGTATTGATAAGCTCCAACACTATCAAAATCCTTCTATCCCTTGCCATTTAGAGTCTGAAACAAATTTGAATGATTCAAAATGCATCACTTTTACACAGGGATGATACCTTGCTCTCTTTTCAACATCAGCAAACAGTTTAAAACTCAATTGCAGGCTGAAGAGAAGCGGAAATGGAAAAGGAAATGTATGCCAGATGAGAGTCAAGAAGATGAAACTGAAGTGAATGCTGCAATTGTATTGAGAAACCAGGTCTTTTTTGTTGCAATGGACAACATAATCAGTGATTTAGGTAGGTAACGGAGGCCAGCTAGCAGTCGCTGTGTGAGTAAACCTCACTCCTCTGATCTCAAGAGACGCTCTAGTGACTGACGCTGGAGGTTGCAGCCTTTAGCCTCCTTGTTAGAGCATCCGACTCTCATGCCGGCAGACCCGGGTTCGGAAAAAATATTTTTGTCTGGATCATTTATGCAAGATTTATTCAAATGAATCTAAATATTATACTAGACTATACTAGAGCCTGCTTTTTCTTATCCCTCAGACCATTCACATTTAGAAAGCCTATTCTAAGGTACTCCATGAAATAGAAAGAACACCAGAAAAAAGCCATACAAATCCATAATATTTATTCGATTTCCTCGATTTTTTATTTCTTTCATTTATATTCCTTTTACCCACTTATATACTTCTTGAGTCTGTAGCGTTTCAGTTGCGATAACACGGCAACAAACGTATCTATGTCAGGGAAGAAATCTCCTATTTCTACCCTTTTCCCTTGAGTCTCGTCCAAAAAAGCATTTATCTGTTCCACAGAATACAAATCATCATCAACTTTACAGAGATCTGACAAATCCGACACACTCTCATCGTCCTTCATCATCCTGACTTTGCGTCATTATATCAGAAATCCTCCTCTATATTAGCGCTCTGCACACCACTGCCATGTTGGCCTACATGACTAACTACAGGTTGCTGTCTTACAACTTGGCTTTTCAATATCAACATAGTTTAAATTACTCACAACGTTCTCACTCACCTCCAATCCATTGTCCTTACTCGTCTCAACAACAGGATCTCTGTCCAAACCTGCTTTTCATCTTCAGGTTTCCTATTCACCCCCACATCCTTGCGCAACAATGGTTTATCCTTTTCAACAATAATCCTAGACAACCCTCCCCTACCTCTGGATCAAGGTGTGCTCTCCCAGATAGCATGTAATCATTGAAACAATGTTGAGTCAATGTTGATGCGTCAATGCCAATTACATTGAATTAACGTTACAAAGTGATGTTGCTTTAGCATCACTCTTGCACCCTCAGTTAATGTTGAAGCAATACTGAGATTTCAACCTAACCATGCAGTTTGAAGTAGCCATTGATTGCCATAGTAGGAAAAAATACTACGGATGTCAATAGCTGCCATCAACCGTCTGGTTACCAACATTCATTAAAATATATTCTTTTGTGTTCAGCAGGAGAAAGACATTTATACAGGTTTGGAACAACTTGAGGGTGAGTAAATGATGACAATTTTCATATTGGAGTGAACTATCCATTTAAAGCTGCAGATTTACCTTATGTAGACCTCAATCTCTTTAAATATCACAAAATAGCCATGACAGTCACTTTCTCAATAAACACAAGGCGGTTTTTTTAAATAATTTATGTTTCAGTGAAAACAGGCTAAACTGAATGGAGATCAGCTATATTACCTAAATGTAATAGTGATTCAAGAATATGAATAATTACCTGATTGGTAATTAAGGGAGCAGGAGATAAGGCACAGGTCAGGTGATTATGCTGTCGACAATAACTCAATGTATAATCAATGTCAGCATTATCAGGAGGGTGCCTCTCATTTTTTAAATTGTCTATCTTCATCTCCCTTCACTCTTACTAAAGGAGGAATGTGCTCTGCAAGCACTGATGGATGAAGACATGGGCTGTGTGCAGGGTGACATTCCTGCTCATGTTCATGACTCTTGCACTTCAAGAAATCTCTTAAATGATGTTAGAACTTTATTCAGGAATTTCCTAATAAACTTTACTAGAGCAAGATGCATTTTTCAAAAATGTAGGAGAATGTTTCTAATTTGTAATGTTTTCTCCCCCATTTTAAATCACCCGGGAGTAATGGACTTTGAGGTTCTTGACCACACCACAGAGCATAGCTTTTTCCCCAATTGGCTTTGGCTGAACATGCTCTTTTTTATAACCCTTTTCTAACAATTTGACATCATTTTGATCTCTAATTAGAATAGTGACATTATCTGCATAAGAAGACATTTTTATAGGTTGCTGAAAAACCGATGCATTGACATTCAACCCTTTTAACTCTCTTCTCAGTCTGCACAAAAGAGGCTCAATTGCTATATAAAGAACTATAAAGAAGGCCAGACAGAGAACAACCTTGCCTAATTCCCCTCTTTACTTTTATCAGAAAACAACCCCAAGTTACTTGATTGTAACCCTGTTAACTATAAAACTTTATGAATGTGTGCGGATAGGACCATCCCGCCGCATCACAAACAAGTTGTAAGGGGGCACCCCTTGCCAAAGCAGTAAAGTGACCCCTGAGCCCTTAAGCCTATTGGTGAAGCTTGGCTGAGCACCTCATAGAAAAAGCAGAATGAGATACTGCGCAGCTTAGCGCATTGGGAACATCTGCTTCGCACCCACGATAGCCGAAAAAGTCGATGTCGAAGTATGAAGAGGTATATGGTTTTCTCCATGACTTTGATAGTTTGTCATGGAGGACCCTGAAAAAGGGGAGAGACTGATGTTGTGGTCCCTCCCTCTGGCAATGGACAGAAACCTTTTAACATCTTAAAAAGAAAAATGTGATCAACCCTAAAAAACATTTTCCTGATCTAAGGACAAAAAACAAAAACAACATTAGTGCCATTTATAACAGCGAAGTCTATAACATCCCGCACTAAATGTAGATTATCAGAAATACATCATTTTTTATACAATAAGACTGGTCTTTGTGGACAATGTCATGCATTACACCATTCAATCTATTTGCTAGAACTTTAGAGAAAATGTTATAGTCGGAGCACAAAATTGCCACCGGCCTCCAGTTCTTCAAAAGTGTCAAATCTCCTTTTTTGGGAAGTACGCGCTGGGAAGTAAAACTGCACGCTGACAACTTGTAGGAAGGATTCCTTAATTTAGACAGTTTTGAACGTTCTCAAAATTAAGTTAAAGTTATATAAGGAACCTTTAGATGTTGCAACAGTTAATTTCTGCATTTTCAGCAGAATATAATTAAGAATAAAAAACAACAGCAGCTTATTGTCTTTTAAGCAGAAATTTTCTTTTTCTTGCCCTGCTTTACGCTCCAAACTTAAAAAGAAAGTTGTAGTGCCCTCCAAATCTCTTATTGTAGTGAACCTACTCCTCACAAGCACTCCTTTGGCTCAGTTTTTTCCCACCTTTCAATCTATTGTATTTTTTAAAACCAATGAGGAATGAGATGGCTAACAAAACGTTCCTATATTCACCTTTCCAACTTCCCACAACTGAGTAATTGTTCCATGTGGTCAGGAAGGAAGGACAGGTAGATACATTACTCAAATGAAGTTTACTGATGAAGGTTTCTCAATACAAGCAGGTACACAAACATAACAAGAGGAACTTAGGCCCTTTCCACACGAACACGGGTATTTTCAAAACCGCAGCTTTTTCTACACGGTTTGGCTGTTCCTCCACACGCAAACGCAGTATCCGGTTACTGAAACCGGACTTTTTTGTTAACTCCAGCCAGGGTGATTATTTTTAGAAACTCCGGTTACAGCGTTGTCATGTAGACGGTGAAACCGGAGATTTCGGCTTGTTAAGTCGAAGTGTGTGCCGTCCTCTCCTTTGTTTGACGTCAGATTGTGCGCCGTTATCTCTTTTATTTACATGAGCCGAGTCTATGCAATGGTGGACGTAGCTTTTAATAACTCTGCTAACAGCGCTTATCACATGTATACAGATACATGCACAGCTATATTGCAGAACAGAGGCGCCAGAATTCAATAATACAAAATAGTAAGGCAAGTATGTGAAGCTATTACAGTCCGCTTGGGCGCTGCCCCTGTGTATATACAGTTACCTGTCACTGAGTCAAGTAAAGTAACTTGTAGAAGGGTTTCACTGAGCCCATGGCATCCCTCAGTGCATCAGTGCTGTGGATGGGACCCATGTGGATATCAGGCAGCCAATCATAGCAGGGTTTTGCATTTTCATGTGGACAGAGATTTTTTTAAAACCATGCTTGTGTGGATGCGATTGTTTTTTAAAACGGAGGAGGAAAAACTCTGGTTATAAAAATACCCGTGTACGTGTGGACTAGGCCTTAAATGCAAACACAGATGACTGAATAAATGAAGGACAGGTGATACAGGTGATGACTCGCGGCTGAAGATACAGAGGTTAGTGCACTCTCCGTATCTTTAGCGGATGTAACCCGATCCTTCCGGCGGGTGAACGTCCGTAAAGCTGCGGGTCCAGACGGGATTCCCGGCCGCGTCATCAGAGCGTGCGCGCACCAACTGGCTGGAGTCTTCACGGACATTTTTAACCTGTCCCTCTCCCTGTCTGTGGTCCCCACATGCTTTAAAACGTCCACTATTGTTCCTGTACCTAAGCAGTCAAAAACCACCTGCTTAAACGACTGGCGTCCTGTTGCTCTGACCCCCATCATCAGTAAATGCTTTGAGAGACTAGTCAGAAACCACATCTGCTCTGTTCTCCCCCCCTCACTGGACCCACTGCAGTTTGCATACCGCACAAACACACTGCTCTCTCCCACCTGGAAAAGAGGAACACGTATGTGAGAATGCGGTTTGTGGACTACAGCTCAGCATTCAACACCATTGTGCCCTCCATACTTGACGGGAAACTCCGGGCTCTAGGCTTAAACAGCCTGTTATGCAGCTGGATCCTGGACTTCCTGTCAAACAGACGCCAGGTGGTCAGAATGGGCAGTAACATCTCCTCATCACTGACTCTCAACACTGGAGCCCCTCAGGGTTGTGTTCTCAGCCCACTCCTGTACTCCCTGTACACACATGACTGTGTGGCAATCCACAGCTCCAACACCATCATCAAGTTTGCTGACGATACGACGGTGGTAGGTCTCATCACTGACAATGATGAAACTGCCTACAGAGAGGAGGTGCACACTCTGACACGGTGGTGTCAGGAGCACAACCTCTCCCTCAACGTCAGCAAGACCAAGGAGCTGGTGGTCGACTTCAGGAGGAATGAGAGAGAACACCGCCCCATCACCATCGATGGAGTACCGGTGGAGAGAGTCAGCAGCTTCAAGTTCCTTGGTGTCCACATCACAGAGGAACTCTCATGGTCCGTCCACTCTGAGGCCGTTGTGAAGAAGGCTCATCAGCGCCTTTTCTTCCTGCGACGGCTGAGGAGGTTTGGAATGAACCGCCACATCCTCACACGCTTCTACAGCAGCACCATCGAGAGCCTGCTGACTGGCTGCATCACCACCTGGTACGGCAACAGTACCGCCCGCAGCCGCAAAGCCCTGCAAAGGGTAGTGCGCACGGCCAGCTGCATCATCGGAGGTGAGCTTCCCTCCCTCCAGGACATTTACGCCAGGCGGTGTGTGAAGAGAGCTCAGAGGATCATCAGAGACTCTAGCCACCCGAACCATGGGCTGCTCTCACTGCTGCCATCAGGCAGACGGTACCGCAGCATTAGAACACGCACCAGCCGACTCCAGAACAGCTTCTTCCCACAAGCAATTAGACTACTTAACTCCTGATCCATCAGGATCATAACACACACTGGACAGAATATCACTCAGCACAACCCACTGTAGATACACACACATTATATACACATTTATGTATCATTTATTTATCATTTATCATATAGCACCTATTGTACATAATTGGATCTCTACTGTGAATAATAATGTATACTGTACATTGTATATTATTATTATTATTATAGCTTATACTGTTTAATGTATGTTTAGTGTATATTGTTAAAGTATATGTATATTGTAAGTATGTGTATATTGGTTAAAGCTGTGAGAACTACACTCACATTGTGTAAATGATTTATTGTTTATTGTAGTGTATACTGTGCTGTGAGTAATTGTGGGCGCATCAGATGTGTAATCTGATGCTGCTTTAAATGTTGTACATGCCATGTCGTGACTGCTATGTTGCTCGGGACTGCACCAAGAATTTCACCTGCTGTTGCACTTGTGTATATAGCTGTGTGACAATAAGTGATTTGATTTGATTGATTGATTTGAACAAAATAAAAAATAAAAAATAAATAAAAAGTATAATTAAAACAGAAATAAAGTTAATAAAATAAAAAGTAAAATTAACACAGTAAAAGCATAAGATACGGTGCAATCAGTCGGACGTACAGTAGCACAGCTCATTCAGTAAATGCACAGCTGAACAGATGTGTTTTGAGTCTGGATTTGAAAGTGGCTACTGTTGGAGCACATCTGATCTGTTCAGGAATCTGGTTCCAGCTGCGGCTGGCATAATAGCTAAAAGCAGACTCTCCTTGCTTTGAGTGAACCCTTGGTATTTCTAATTGACTTGATCCTGATGATCTGAGTGATCTGTTGGGTTTGTATTTAATCAGCATGTCTGCAATGTATTGAGGTCCTTGGTCATTGAGTGACTTATATACAAGTAATAGTACTTTAAAATCGATCCTAAATGTAACTGGAAGCCAGTGTAAAGACCTGAGGACTGGTGTGATATGGTCATATTTTCTGGTTCTGCTCAGGATCCTGGCAGCAGCGTTCTGTATGAGCTGCAGCTGTCTAATGGTCTTTTTGGGAAGGCCGGTGAGAAGACCATTACAATAGTCCACCCTGCTGGTGATAAAAGCATGAACGAGTTTCTCTAAGTCTTGCCTGGAAACAAGGCATCTAATTCTTGCAATATTTTTGAGATGATAGTAGGCTGATTTAGTTATTGCTTTGACATGACGACTGAAACTCAGGTCTGACTCCAAAATCACACCAAGATTCCTGACTTGATCTTTTGATTTTAGACCTTTAGCCTCAAGATATGCGTTCACCTTGAGAATTTCATCTTTGTTTCCAAATGTAGTGATTTCAGTTTTGTCTTTGTTTAACTGAAGAAAGTTTTGGCACATCCAACTGTTAACTTCTTCAATGCATTTGCACAGAGAGTCAATGGGGCTGTAGTCATTAGGTGAAAGGGCTAAGTAGATCTGGGTGTCGTCAGCATAGCTGTGGTAAGCAATTTTGTTATTTTTCATTATTTGGCTCAGTGGGAGCATGTACAGGTTGAATAGGAGTGGAGCAAGAATTGACCCTTGTGGGACTCCGCATGTCATGGATGTCCACTCAGACTTATGTTCACCTATACTCACATTATAACCTCTCCCTTCTAAGTATGACCTGGGGCCTCATTAATAAACGTTGCGTACGCACAAAAGAAGGCGTACGCCGCTCTCTACGCAATAATTGGTATTTATAAAAAGAAAACTTGACGGGAAAATGTGCGGTCCTTCACGCAAGCTCTGACCCAGGCGTACGCACAAAAACTGGTGAAATGAGAAAGGGCGACACCGTCGGCAGATGAAGAAACACGTGAAAGTGTGTGAAACTGTAGACCGTTGTGTAAAAGAAATGGCAATACTGCCTCTCATAAATAACATGAAGACTTCACAAAGCAAGTCTTACAATTAACAGCCTACACGAACACCCGTTTGATCGATCTGCAGTGCAAAACAAACAAAATCAAACGAAAATTACAACAGAAATGCAAATTAACACATATTTGCAAAAAGAAAAGTGAAATATGTTCTGCAATAATATTGCCATGTTATGCAATTCATCCTCATAAATAATATGGTAAACAGAACGAAATAATGTGCAAAGCTGATATTCTCGTCAATGTGTATAGATAGATAGATAGATAGATAGATAGATAGATAGATAGATAGATAGATAGATAGATAGATAGATAGATAGATAGATAGATAGATAGATAGATAGATAAAGATAGATAGATGTATTAATTGTCCACTGGGGAAAGTTGTTTTCATAGTCAAATTTCTTCATCAGCTACGGAATCATGGTATTCATGCATATGCCTTTAGTTTTATTTTTGATAAAATTAACTATTTCCCATTTCCACGTAGATTATAACCGACATCTGTAACTTGTCAGATACAATTAAATGGATGGAAATAAAATGCCCCATCACAATGCGTAATGACGCACAATGGCTGATCTTGCGCTCTTAGAAGATGTGGCAAATGGAAGGATTCAGAGTGAAAGCATCTTCACACAGCAAGAAGTCTTGCTGGCAAGCGAGGACACACTCTGGCGATGGAGCTCTAGACGCTTTTTTGCCTCAACTTTGATGTCCGACCATTTCTTTTTTATTTCGGCCATGGTCCGAGGTTGTGAGGCTACAGCATTTACGGCGTCTGCAACCTTTTGCCACTCAAGTGCCTTTTTGGCATTAGTAATGCCCACACTGTGCCCTCCAAAACAACATTTTTATCCTCTTTTCAACCTTGCCAATGATAACTTCTACTTCACATAGAGAGGAAATAAAAAAAAACGTAACTTCACTCTGTGTTTGCCATGATTGCGCAATCGATGAATATTAATTTGTGGGCGTTTCACGGACTATTTATGGGCAACTATGGGCGTGGCATGAAGCCGCAAAAGCTGCGCTACATTTAGAATCAATTGTGATTTATTAAGGGAAAACTGCGTAGGATGTGCGTGCGCACGGTTTTATAAATCCCAATATTTCTGTGCGTACGCACGTCCTATGTTTCATCCGTACGCCACTTCTGACGCAAATCCTACGCAAAGTTTTATAAATGAGGCCCCTGAACCATTTGAGGACCATTCCGGAAAGCCCAACCCAATTTTCTAGCCTGTCAAGAAGTATGTTGTGGTCAACAGTGTCGAATGCAGCACTGAGGTCGAGTAGCACCAGAATTGATGTTTTGCCTGTATCTGTATTGAGGCGAATATCATTTATTATCTTTATGAGTGCTGTCTCTGTGCTGTGATGCGGTCGGAAACCAGATTGAAAATTGTCAAAGTATCCGTTTGAGTTCAAGAATTTGTTCAGCTGACTGAAAACAACTTTTTCAATGATCTTGCCTATGAAGGGGAGATTTGAGATTGGTCTGTAGTTGCTCAGTATGGAGTTATCCAGATTTCTCTTTTTCAGGAGCGGCTTAACTACTGCGGTTTTAAGGGAGTTTGGAAAAGTCCCAGAAAGAAGTGAGGCGTTTACCACTACAGGAGATCTGCTTCTAGACAGTTAAACACACTTTTGAAAAAAGAAGTGGGGAGTGTGTCAAGGGCGCAGGTTGATGTTTTTAGGTGCTGTACCGTTTCTTCTAAAATTTTACCATCAATTGCTTCGAAATCAGTCATAGTAACTTTCTGAGGTTGTGGTCTGATCTGACTCACCCCAGAGCAACTCAAGGATGTGCTGATCGCATTTCTGATATTATTGATTTTCTTGGAGAAGAAGAAAGCAAACTCACTACATTTGGTGTCTTAGAGCATTTCATTGGGAATATGGCTCGGGGGGTTTGTTAGTCTCTCTACAGTAGCAAAAAGAGTGCGCGTGTTGTTTATGTTTCTGTTTATAATATTTGAAAAGAAGGTCTGTCTAGCTTTGCCTAGTTCCACATTGAAAGCACGAAGACTGTCTTTATAGATGTTGTAATGGACTACAAGTTTTGTCTTTCGCCACATGCGCTCATCTTTCCTGCATTGTATTTTCATTAATTGCACTGCTGTTGAGTTTCTCCATGGTGCTTTTTGTTTGCCACTCTTTTTTCTGACTTTCACAGGAGCAATATCATCAATTACACTCTTAACTTTTGAGTTAAAAGAGTCAAGGAGAAAATCAACAGAGTCTGCATATATGCTTGGTGTTAGAGATATAGCCTTCATAAACAGCACACTAGTGTTCTCATTTAAGCATCTCTTTTTGTCAGAGACAGATCTAGTTTCAATGGCAGGAGAGATTGATATATCAAAGAAAATACAGAAATGATCAGACAGTGCCACATCCTTAATAACTATCAATGAAATGTTTAGACCCTTACTGATGAGTAAATCTAGAGTGTGTCCACGATCATGTGTGGGTCCGTGTACATGTTGTGTCAAATCAAAAGTGTTAAGAACAGTCATGAGATCCTTTGTTGTACTGGATTCGGGATTGTCAATGTGAATGTTAAAATCCCCAGCAATAGCAAAACAGTCATACTCAGATGAGATTGCTGATAACAGCTCTGTAAAGTCATCAATAAAAGCTGGGCAATATTTTGGAGGCCTGTAAATAATGATAAGCAGGATGCGTGGAGCACCTTTTAGCACAATGCCCAGATATTCTAGAGACAAATAGTCACCAAATGATACTTGCTTACATTGATAGTCATCTTTAAAAAGAGCAGCTAAACCTCCCCCTTTCTTAACCGTTCTGCAGACACTCATAAAAGTAAAGTTAGGAGGGGCTGTTTCATTGAGGACTGTTGCACTGCAGCTGTCTTCTAGCCACGTTTCATTTAGAAGCAAAAAATCTAGGTTGTTTGTGGTTATTAAGTCGTTGACTAGAAATGATTTGTTTTTAATGGAACGGATGTTTAAAAGTGCTAACTTAATAGTATTCATTTTAAATTTTTCCCCCACAGTAATCTTAGTTTGACAAGTAACAGGCCGCAGATTAGATGGGTTTGCCATACGGCCTGAGAAGGTCTTAGTCTTTCTATCACGTAACAGAACAGAAATAGGGACAGAGACATGCACAATGGGTTCCCGCTTGTTTTGTAAACATTTGATAAGGTTGCTGTTGAAGTTGCGAGGACCCAGAACACGTCACTGAGAGCTGGTATCAGTTGTTTTTGTTGCAGATAGAGGAGGGTGTGTGCCCTGACGATTGTGATCGGAGAAATCTCACAGGAGGAGGGGCAGAGCGAGCTGGGCCCACAGTCTTTAGTGGTTTTGGGGATCGACGCAGAAACGGGGATGCTGTAGAGAGGAATAACATGTCTGGTGAGGGGGGCTGTTTCTCTGGTGTTACCGGAGGCTGCAATATGTTATCGTCCAGTTCATGGAGTGACTTAGACATTTCTTCCAGCTTGTTGCTCAGACCACACATAAGGTGTAAAAGTTCACCAGTCTCAGCCCCAATGGTCCCCATTTTTACCAGTGCCTCCACAGACTCCACAGTCTGGGCTGAGATGTAAGTATGAGATGGTGGAGACACGTGGTGATGTGCTTGTCTAGGTGTGTATGCGAGTAGAGGGGCTGGCTGTGAGGGGGGGCATCTATACTGAGGGGGGTGGAGGATTTATAATTGGCATCAGGTATTGGGTAGATGGCAAAACATCAAGGTGATCAAACTCCTGAGCCTCATATAAATCATTCATAATTTTTCTCTTAACTCTTTTATCAGCGTATTTTTAATTAACCTCAACTCCTCTGTAACTTGTGCCCCAAAGGTGCTGTCACTATCAGCAGCTGGCCTGCTTCTACCCGCCTGAAAAGCAGTAGACATTTCCTGCAAAACTTTGAGTTTCTCCAATTCAATGGAATCAGTAGATTGGCTTTTCTTTCGCTTTTGTGTAATGTTGGGTGGTGTAGGAGTAGAAAGTTCATCGGTCTGCGAAGTAGATGGCTGACACACAGTTGCTGACAACTCCACAGTCATGTCCTCAGACATCTGAGATGTGTCATCATCAGGATCACTGGTGGGGTCATTCACTGCAGCTAGGGCATCTTTAATTGACTGATGAAGCTGTAAAAAAACACATAAGGTGATGTATTAATTTACCTATATAGACTTGTGTGATAAATAGATTTATAAATAAATAAAAAATAACAATTGCAGGAAACAACAAAGCTACAGTAATAGCACTTACACTGCTTTCAGAGGCGCGTTGGATTACATGTTTTCTCAAAAACATCAGTGATTGCAGCAGCCACTTTTGCTTGCTTGTGAGTGGCTTTTCCCCACTCGCACTGGGTTTGGCTTTTAGAACTTTGGAGTACTGTGTCCTTAAAGTTGTGGCCCTCGTCTTTACTTCTTCCACTGCAATTATTCACCAGCAAATTTTGTGAACTTCTCAGTTAAAGGTTGAGGCAATGCACACACACTGACCCTGCCTCTTAAACGTACCATGGTTTTACTACAAATGAAAAATAAAACATGGATATTGTAGTTAAACCATGATAACCACAAATTAACCATGGGTTTGCTAGAAAAAAAACTTTAAAATTACATTTCAATAAATATGGGTCCTCGTCATGTAGGTCAAACCAGTACACACACACACAAACAAAATCTACTCTGTTGCTATAGTTACCTGGTACATCCATAGCAGATGCTATTTCTGACCAACTCTTCTCCTTGTTCACTCTATTGTGGTAGTTTTTACATGACACGTTATATAAACATTCCTGCTGTTGCCACAAATCAACTAAATGATCCTCCATCTCTGCTGTCCACATCACTTTATGCTGCGCCATGACCGCATTTGTTATGCTTCCGTATTCTCTCAGCGTGCTTTCTGATTAGATATTATTTTGTTTCACATGAGTGTGCGCGCTTTTGTCCTCGGGGTTCCCCCCACACATCAGGATTTCTGATAGTAAATATTCAACATGTTGAATATTTACGATTCGCGATCGGGACGGCTCCGACGTTGTTCCGAGCAGGTTCAGACACTCTTAACACACTTCACACCACAGGAAAATCTGATAAGATCATCTTTAGAACCATCAAGATAATCGGGACATAGCTAGGATTGTCGGAAGGGGGCATATCGGCCCAAAATCAGCCCTATTATCTTTTGGTGTGTACCCAGCATTAGAGAAAACCGCACAGAAATGACGGAACAGATTTTTTAAATTCATCTTTGTTCAAAAGTTATGATGTCATGAACTTAATAAGGTTGACCCAAAATTGGTTCTGAGGCTGTATCTCGGCCAATTTTGGATCAATCGAAACGAAAATTGGTACGCTTCATCGGACCCATAATCTGAGGGTCCCTTCCAAAGTTGGGAACAGCGCCACCTACAGGTAATGAGATATGAAAAATTGCTATTTCTGCTCATAAATCCTGAATGGTTCATCATAAAATCATAATCTTCTATGTGTCTATGGATTCCTGGAATTCGTGGATACTTAATATGTCAGGATCGGATGAACCTTGTGTCCGCCATTTTGAATTTTGTCATAAATTGCGATATCTTTTAAAATATTTCACATATCTGCGCAAAATTTGGTATGCACGATCGACAATATGTCCTGAACATACCTCAGAAGTTTTAAAATAGCGCCACTTAGTGTTCCATAGATATAAGGTTTTTTGCAAAAACGCTTATAACTTTTGAAAACAAAGTTCAAAATGTAATTTCTTTATGTCATTTTGTTCCTTGGTTTATGCCAATTTCAACGATTTCTCATTTGTCATTTTCCAAACGTGATTGTCCGCCATATTGATGCAAATGAAAAACATTTTTTTCGCTACTCCTCCTTCAAAATTTGTCCAATTCTCACAAAACTTGGCAGAGATGATCTTTGGAATGAGCTGAAACAGAAATGACTGAACAGAATTTTTTGTCCTTCTGGAAAATATTTTTTTATGATGTCGCGAACTTAATGAGGTCGACCCAAAATTGGTTCTGAGGCTGTATCTCGGCCAAAGTTGGATCAATCAAAATGAAAATTGATATGCTTCATCAGACCCATGATCTGAGGGTCCATGCCAAAGTTGGGAACAGTGTCACCTACGGGTCATGAGATATGGAAAATGGCGACTTCTGCACGCTTTCTCAGATAATCTTGGTGTCTATGGATTCCTTGTGTCATGCCAAATCCATGGATATCAGTTTTGCCAGGATCGGACAAACCTTGTGACCGCCATTTTGAATTTTGTCATCAATTATCTTTCAAAATATTTGACATATCTGCACAAAAATTGGTATGCATGAACGACAGCATGTCCTGACTGAACTTACCTGAGAAGTTTCCGAACAGCGCCACCTAGTGTTCCAGAGATATAAGATTTTTTGCTAAAACGTTTGTAACTTTTGAAAACATTGTCCAAATTTTGTGTCATTTTGTTCCCTGGCTTATGCCGATTCCGACGCTATCTCATTTGTCCTTTTCCAAACATGTGACAAGTGAAAAACTTGAAAGTGAAAGTTTTTTTGCTACTCTTCCTTCAAATGTTGCCCAATTTTGTCCAAAATTCGCTCGGATGATCTTTGGACCAAGCCGCACAGAAATGACTGAACAGATCTGTGATATTTGCTACCGTTCTTGAGAAATTAATCTCTGAAGTTGAACCTGCCTGTGTTTGTGTCTTTGCTAATTGGTTAAAGTCCCTGTAAAGCAGAGATGGGGACTCGAGTTTGAGACTCGGACTCGAGTGCGACTTAAGTCGCACACACAGTGACTTCAGACTCGACTTGAGACTCGTCCTCAAAAGACTTCAGACTCGACTCGGACTCGAGCTGCGGGACTCGTGAACATGTTTATTTTTAGGAAACTTCTGATGAGCTCGATGTTATTCCCCTCCCTCCGGTACCTATAACCTGCCACGTAACTAGTGACGTACTACGTATCTGCTGCGCACGGCCACACATGAGAGGACAACGAACAATCATGTCGACTGCACCTGCCGCTGCTGTGCCACTCATCATAAGTTTTTAAAAGTGTGTGTGTGTGTGTGTATGTTCTTGTATATGGTTCATGAGGACACAAATGTGTATAAAGAATAAAAGTATTCAGTTCATTTTATCACGAAATTCAAACGATAAATGCCGTTTTGACGCTCTAAAATGTGACGACTGATCACTGTATAGGCGCGTCAATTCAAGCAGCTGCGGCGCGCGCGCGAGTGAACGCAATCGATCATCTCTTCCAGAAGAATAAACATGAATTAATATCTTAAGGTATGTTGAGAATAACACTTACTGAAACGTATTATATGTCGTGTAATCGCTCAATCAGTGTTTCAATCGCGCAAAGACGTCAAACAGCTTCCACCCCCACGTCACGCCCATCATTTACCTCAGAGTCAGAAGTCATTCAGTGTCCACAGCTGTTAATTCACTAGAGAAATCAACTCTTTCACTAAATATATATATAAATTCTACTTAACCTGTTAGTGATGTCTTGATTATTTAATGCTATGTTAGATAAATCTGTCATGAAAAGGACAGTCACTAAGATTATATTTCAACATGGGTATTCAAATAAAACCTAATCATGGTTGATAATCCAAACTGCTTTAAAAAAACATACTAAATGGTGCTTTTTGAAATTCAAAAAAAGGCCAAAAGTTTTCTGTGATTGGTAGGTCTGGGGTAGGGTTAGTGTAGGTGGATAGATACCATTTGTACATTAGTAAAACCATTACACCTATGGAGAGTCCCCGTAAACCACGTGTGGGTAGTGTGTGCGCACTTGAGTACGTGTGTGTGACTGTGAGAGTGTTTCTGTGTGTTTGCTTGAGTGTGTGCTCTCTAAGTGGAAAAAAAGTGTTATTGCTTATAAATTTTGCAATGTTTTTGTGATACCCTGAGTAACAGAACTTTGTGGTTTCAGATGTGCTTTGTTGCACATAAAATTGTTAGCTATTAGATAAGCATCTTACTTGTTGTCTTTTCATATTCATTGATCGACATCTGCAGGTTTAATGAGCTGATATGGTATGTTAATAGAGAAAGGTGTCAAAATAACTTATTACATGCTTTGAATTCCTTATATATAGCTTTGCAGTGTTCTACATAGCCTGGATGGGTCGCTGTATGTGATGCAACACTTATTATAACCAGAGACTTATTATAATAAAGAGACTTGAGACTTGACTTGGACTCGAGCCCAGAGACTTGAGACTTGACTTGGACTCGAGCCCAGAGACTTGAGACTTGACTTGGATTCGAGCCCAGAGACTTGAGACTTGACTTGGACTCTAGCTCAGAGACTTGTGAGCATCTCTGCTGTAAAGTCAAAACTAAACATGTGTTCTGAGTTTCTCACACCACAGATAAATGTGTTATTAACCACCCAGCCAAATTTGAATCATAAAAAAATCTGGGAAGTACATAAAATAGCTTATCTAAAACCTGAAAAAATGAGCAGCATTCTCTGCTCTCAAACGCTGGGGGTGTGTCCGCTGTCAGCGCCGAAACCACGCCCACTCGCGGGAAAGCGGCAGTAGCACACAAGACAACACTCACTGATCACGAGCGTCTATGATCACGACGCACCAGATGTCGGTGGGACGGGAGGATGACGGCCTGGGCGGGGGATAGTCGGTTCTGCAGCGGATTATCAGTGAATCCCAGTTGTCTCCGGTGAAAGTTTGTAAAACGATCCGGTGTAAAGTCACTGCAGAGGTAGGTGTCGGTGATGATCCTCAGCTCTCTCCATCAAGGGTGCTGTTCACAAAATTAGTCCACCTCTTCGTTTTTGTTTTGTAAGCTGTTATGCAAGTTGTTGACTATAGTAACTAACAGTACTAACAGTAACTCGCGATCGAACTGATGCGAATGTGCTCTAGTTATGATCGTGTTAGGGGAGGAGTCAGGCTCGGTGCGTCATCGAGCCACCGTTTTAGCCCCGCCCAGAAAATCCTGAACACAGCAACGGTGAAAAACTGTTTAACGGTCTAACTTCTGAATTCAGTACTTCATAGTTCACAGTCTTTGTAATGTGTTTCAGCAATACATTTCTAACATTTATAATGTGTTTAGAAACAAATCTCAGAATTGCCTTTACAGGGACTTTAATTGCAAAATGTTCTTCTGTTCCAGACATTGAGTCTTTCTGAGATTGACCTTACTTTAACTTTTTAAATATTTTAAATATTAAAGGAACTGTATGTAAGAAATGTATTTCAATTAATCATAAAATGGCCCTAATATGTCAATAGACATTAAAAAATCATGTTAATTTCAAATACTTATATCACTGACAACAGTTGTCCGGCCAAGATATTGTCATTTTAAAATTGGAGTTGCAGCCCTCAACTGATGTTGATGTTGACATGTTGTGTCATGCCTGAAGCGCCGCCCTCCACCTATCTACCAATCACGAAGTCAGTAGTGTTTCTGCATTCGGGTTGCCAGCTCTGCTAGTTACCACAGCTGCAGCTACAAACTTTTTGGATAAACAATGTCTAACTTTACGAAACCTAAACGACCTCGATATGAATCAGAAAAACGTCGTGACAGTGTCCGAAATAAAACAAGGATTTGTATAGGAGATGCCTTTGAAAGATGGAGACGGCTGAAAACGGAAGAATTTGAAGACTGACGCAATTGCTAATTTTCTCCTGGACAGGTAAGGTTAATCTATGTTTGGCTAACTTGTACTTAATGTAAATGGACATTTCAAATATTCACGACAGTCGAACAAAGTTGTGCATGTTCATGCAAAGTAACGTTAGGTTAGCGCAGATGGAGGAGGTGGGTCATTGAATTGAAAAGGTAACGTTAAGGAATTGTTTGGTAAATAAAAATGGCGAGTCGTCATTGCTAACATTAGTAATGCATTATCAGAGCCCGTTTCTCTGTCATTATGCTGAGACGCTGATGAAAACAACATTAGCACGCCTATTATGGCAATGTGAAAACGTATTTGAGACAGTAGCCTAACGTTACCTCGGTAAAAATTATTCCTCATTCTTTCTTCGTATATATAGTGGATAAAACATGCTGCAAGTTGACCTGTATGACCATTGCAAATGTTATTTAGTTACTCTCAATCGTTTCTGATGGGACTGAAATCAACCATGTTATAGCCATTGTTGATATTGAACGCTGACATGGCGTAATTTGTCCCGCGTTATACTTGCTGTGGCAATGTTTGTTATTTGTTAGCCTACTTATGACAAAAACGCTTGTCTTACTGTGTACGACTCGTCACTTGCCATTGAAAGCTCCGTGTAGCAGCCTACGTTCCCGCTGGATCCTGCAGCCTATCTGGCAACCTCGAGTTGGGGTACTTGCAGTAATTTGAAAGTGATTGCAGTACCAGTTTTGGCCACAGTCCTACATACAGCTCCTTTAAATGCTGTGCATTTATTTAAAAAAAAAAAATCTTCATTTTGAGTCGATTCTCTCTAAAACTGTGGAACTTCGGCAGAAGTTCAAATACACATCTGCCCAGTGGCGCAACAAGATGAGAGACAGGCTCCTGAACCAGAGATATGGGGGTTTGAGTCCAGTGGGGGACAACTTTGCGCAACAGCCCTTTCTGGGGCTTGGCCCCATAAAACTGCTTGCAGTTCTTGTTTAATTTTGTAATTGTTTAAGGAATGGAGGGCTTTACGGCAACAGCAAGACGCAGAATATGCTCTGTCCCTAATAACTGATCAAGAAAAGGTTTTATTTTTTTATGTAATAATAACAACTTGATTATTATGGATTAATTTAAAGTATTTATGACATTACTTTTTTTTTCTTGACCTCAGTAATGTTAGTTAAAAAATTGTAACAAAAGAGTATATTACTTATTTATTCATTTATTATTGTAGTCTCCATAATTTCTCATAAGAGGTGTCATTACAAGCAGCAACACTCTTGAAACAAGTCTCTAAACATTCATTACACGTTTCTTAAATCCAGTGTCATGTTTCCTATAACAACAGGATCACAGGATACGTGAAGCGGAAGAAAATGAACAGAAGCGCTTAAAGGTAGAACTTTTGTACTAGCTTTGTTGTATTTTTCAGAATCCAGTTTAAGGAGAAAATAACAACAGTGATGACTTGTGAATTTGCACATGGTTTGTCTTAAAGCATATTAAAAACACCACATAAAAACTAGATATTCACCCCAGGGCATCTTTAATTTTTTTCAGATAACTGATGAAAGAAAAAACAGAGTCCCCGAGGAACCTGCTGATGGCATGCCATTGAAGTTCAATTTCCCAGATGACTCCATAAAAATTAGAAGGTTTCAACCATCTGATCTTATGCAGGAAAGAATGGTTTAATAAGTAAGGAATAATCCACAGCTAGCTGTGCAATAAACAATTTTAATGCCCAATTCAGAAGAACCGCTTATACCATGGCCATTGCCAGCACTGACAACTTTAAAGCTGTTTTAAAGTTGTATTAATGTTAACGGCGCAATAATTGACTGGAACACAACAACTTGACATAGTATATATACATAAGAAGAGAATGGCTATATACAAACCCGATTCCAAAATTCCAAAAATTCAATGATGTGGAAGTTTCAAATGTCAATATTTTATTCATAATACAATATAGATGACATCAAATGTTTAAAATGAGACAATTTATAATTTTATGGGAAAAATAAGTTGATTTTAAATTTCATGGCATCAACACATCTCCAAAAAGTTGGGATGCAGTGCCATCTAAGGGCCTGAAGATCACGTGCATCCAGTATGGTTTTCCGGCATTGACCCTTACGCCCAGAGATTGTTCCAGATTCTCTGAATCTTTGGTTGATATTATGCACTGTAGATGATGAGAACTTCAAACTCTTTGCAATTTTTTTCGGAGAAACTCCTTTCTGATATTGCTCCACTATTTTTCGCAACAGCATTGGGGGAATTGGTGATTTCTGAGAGACACTTTTTATACCCAATCATGTTGCCAATTGACCTAATAAGTTGCAAATTGGTCCTCCAGCTGTTCCTTATATGTACATTTCACTTTTCCGGCCTCTTATTGCTACCTGTCCCAACTTTTTTGGAATGTGTAGCTCTCATGAAATCCAAAATGAGCCAATATTTGGCATGACATTTCAAAATGTCTCACTTTCAACATTTGATATGTTATCTATATTCTATTGTGAATAAAATATAAGTTTATGAGATTTGTAAATTATTGCATTCCTTTTTAATTCACAATTTTACAGTGTCCCAACTTTGTTGGAATTGGGTTTGTACAACAAACAAAAAAACAGCATAAGCCGTCAGTGAAATGATTGCAGACTAAAATGTATGTTTATTTTTAATCAGTTAAGGAACGTTAGGTCTAGCATTATATCTGCTTTGAATCATACACAGATAAAGTAGTTGGTTAGATTACATTTATTTGAATGAATGAACTAGCATTTATTTGAATTATATAGAGATGCAGGGACTGTTCAGCCTCTTAACAACCAGGAAGCTGTGCTTTTAATTTCTTAAAAATGGCAATGTAACCCCCTAGTTGAGAAATATAATGTAGCGATTCAGTAGCTTAAGTTTTTTTTTTTTAAATAAAGGTTGTGGGGCAGCATTAAGTTTCTGTGCAAGTGAATTATATGTTCAGGGCATTGATATAGAGTTTTAATGCACACTTTACAGCTAATCAGAATCAAATATTCAGACAGAGCATGGTATAATTGACATTTATTCAGTGCAGTAAACCAGATAAAACCTTATGCAACATTGTTGTATTAGTGTGAAATAAAAAATTTGTATGAGCGGTACGTTTTTTTTACAAAGTTTTGGGGTTTTCAGGTCCTCTTTGAGTTTGTTGGATCACATAACTGTGCAACAGAGTTTTTCTTTATCCGGGAAATAACATCAGCCCTGTCAATTATAAGCACTGCCTCTGGAACACTTCTGGACCACAACATAACTTTGCCATTGAATATTCATGTTCAATGGTTGCACATGGTAGCCTGGCTCCGCCCTCCTACGTACTTCCGCTCAATTGTCATTTTCCTTCAGTACTCCGTCTGGTACTGCTGTATATGCTTAGGTTTTCACCCGAAAAATTTTTACCGGTCCAATCAGCGAACAGTGGGAGTGGCTGAGAGCGATGACGTTGATGTTGTGCGCTAGTTTGAGTTGTAGTTCAGTAATGGCGGCAGTGAAAGATGCGAGTGTGTGGCACCACTGACGAATGTCCAGAAGTTAAAGCCGGAGTGTGGCGAGGTGGACGAGCGAGCGAGATCGGTGTGCGTGATTGAGAATGAGACACACCGGTCTCGAGTCCTCTCATGAGGGAGCACGGAGGCATATAAGGACGAGAGAGGACCAGGCCTGGATTTTAAGCTTTTGTTTTGTTTGCATTTTGTTATGTATGTGCGTGGCAGACGTCCGGGAGGGGCTGCCGCTTTTACTTTAATTTTGTGTTTATTATTTGATTAAAAGTTGTTAAACGTTCGCCGGTTCCAGTCTCCTTCTTCCCTGAACATACAAACTTTACTACATTATTTATTATTATAAAATCATCAAAAGATATGTGCAATAAACATTTGTTATGCCTATCCGTTCTGAACAACCTATTGTGTCCAGGCTTCGTATGAAAATCAATTATTCTAGCTAAAACTGAACTAAACAAACATAAACTACTCACTTGTTTGTAAGGAAGGTTGTGAATTAACCATAGACTGTAAAGGAATTAACTAATTTCTGTATCCAACACAGCTATCACGTCACGTGACAAAAGAACGAGACTCGAGAGATTAATGCTGCCTTCATGTGCTATCGGAATTATCATAAATATGTGTTTCCCAGGTAAAAGTTGCACATGAACGCCCTCTGATGTCGTGTTTACCACTGGAAAGTTCTGAAATAATTTGGATACCCCAATTCCCGAGATGGGCGTGTCATAAACTTTAAACATGCAGGCGGGGAGAACTACTGCTGTGGCAAGTGTGGTTTTATTAGTGTTTTCCACAAAACAGCTTGATCGTCTTGTCTTGACATTAATGTAGTGCATTTACATGTACGAGTAATCATTTGAAGCGTATTGTATGTTTGGTACACAACGAAAATAGTCTGCATTTGACTGAAATTACAGAATCAGCAGAAAGCGGACTATCTGGAATGTTTATATGGTTGTCAGTGCATATGATGTTGGTTTTAATAAGATTTTCCCAATAAATAGGCAAGAATAAACCTGGTGTCCTCCATGATTCCTGTTCATTCCTAGTGGGAATTCGAAAATTTCCGATAGCATGTGAAGGCAGCATAACAGTTTCTGCATTCAGCCTATGGAGACTTGAACGAACGACTCGAACACGAAGACTCGAGAGATGAACTAATCTTTTCTGTTTCCTGTACAGAACATATGGGATGTTGCGCCTGCACAGTCAACACAAAATTAACGAATCGCTCTCTGAGACAACCCGTTGTTCTCGAGTCATATTAAAGATTTGTTCAAAATGAACGAATCGTTCATGAATGACACATCAATACTGTGCTGCTTCAATGCATTGCAGGCTCGTCAAAACACAAAACAGAATGTAGCTTTTGGTCGCGTCTTTGTTTCTTCAGTAGAACACAAATGAAGATGTTTAACTCCAACCGTTCCAATCTGTCAGTCATATAATGCATGTGAATGGGGTCTAATTCTATTAGAGTAAAAAAAAACATGCACAGACAACTTCAAATTAAACCCTGCGGCTCGTGGCGAGGAACCAAACGGTATTTATGCTATTATTTCACCTCATATCAGATGAATGTCATCAGCTCTCCAGACTGCCATAACTTCCTGTGAGTAAGGTCAAAATACCGGCCGGGTCATAGATATATACAGATTCCTCATTAGTGCCTGCACGGATCGCTTGAATGAGGAATCTACGTATATATATCTATGACCCGGGCCGGTATTTTGACCTTACTCACAGGAAATGATGGCGTTTTTTTTTTACTGCGTAAAAAATGATTTTCTATCATGCGACGAAAATACTTTTTGAGCGGAAAAACAACAAAAATAACGACTTTATCCCACTATTTATCCCACTATATACTCTCTGACGAGAGTTCGCGGGAGTGCCACGACGCATGCGCGGTCAGAGGCTCAAATTGAACAATAATAGTGGGATAAAGTCGTTATTTTTGTTGTTTTTCCGCTCAAAACGTATTTTCGTCGCATGATAGACTTAATACAGAGCCACTGTAGTCATTTGGACTCCTTAAATGACGTTTTTACTTACTATTCTGGGCCATCAAGTTTCAGTCCCTCTGAAAGCCTATGGAGGAGTGAGACAGCTCTCAGATTTCATCAAAAATATACTAAATTATGTTCCGAAGATGAACGAAGGTCTTACATGGTTGGAACAACATGAGGGTGAGTAATTACTGACAGAATTTTCATTTTTGGGTGAACTAACCCTTTAATTAGATAGGATGGTATGAATGATAGACCTTTATTTAGTACATTTATTTGAGCTGTTGATAGAACTAGGGTTTGCGAAAGATTTATAACATCTCATCTAAAATCTTCCTTTCTGGGTTTTTGGTTACTGGGAGTTTAAATGTTTTAGCCAATGGTTAGCCATTGTTTCTCCTGTTTTTGTGGTCCAATGGATGTTTTTTTGTGGGTTGTGAGTAACTGACTTGGTAGGAGGGGGGTGTACTTTTTCTTGTCTCAAATGATGTTGTTTAGGAATTTAAGATTTTTATTTTTGCCCAGGTTGGCAATTCCCTGTCAAAATTGATCAGTGGTAGGTAGACCATTGCAAAGGGAAAGGTCTGTTCTTCCGTTTCTAGGACTTGTTCTACCATTCTCCTCAGAGTCATAGCGTTTCCTTCATTCCTGTTATTTATTCTGAAGGATAAGATGACCTGTTTGGTCTTAGGTGACGCCTTGGTTTTGTTCTTTAGGATATGGTGCACATGTTCCAGTTTAGCTCCCGGGTAGCTGACTATTTGGATGTTATCATTGTTGATGGGGGGGAAGGTGGCAAAGGTTAGAGGCACCCAGAATAATAATGGGTCTTTGGGGGTTAAAGTCCAGTTTTTGAACTTGTTCTGATAGTGTTCCTGTCTTTGGAACATACCACGGGAGTCCGGATCCATGTCTGGGGTTAACCGGATGGTTCACTTGGGTCTGTGGAACCTGCCAGTCCCGTGGTGCAGAGATTGGAATCGAACAGAGGGCATAAAGACGGTTTTGTGGGACTTTTTCCATTTAAATTGATCGCTTTGCTTTGGTTTTTTAAGTGGTACAAGTGTTTTTTTTGTTGTTGTGTGGAACAAAATCTTGATCCAAGTCTTACGTGGAGATGGGGGAGAGGTTGATTGAATGTGATTGGTAGGTCTTGTTCTGTTGGGTCAGTGACACAGGAACTATTGGGGGCTTTTCCTTGCGGCTAATTGTGTCCTTTCGGCATACTGATAATTAAGTGATGGGTTTGCTGAGATTGCTGCTTTGTTCTGTGCCTCTTGTTTTTGAGTTTTTGGGATTTTTTTCGGAGAGGGCGGAAGTGTTTGGTTTTTTGTTCCCTGTGTTCTTTTGATAGCCTGCCCTGGCGTTTGTTCATGCTCTGCCAAAACCTGTTGTTCTGTTGGGAGAGTTTGTGATTCTGTGGACATAAATAGTGTTATTGCCTGGGTTGCTAGTTCACTGGTTGATTCTTGGATGGTTTTCAAGCTCTGTCTGGCCCATTTGATGGCAATTTGCCAGGCTTCTTCCCATCGGACTCGTGGTGAAGAGAGAATGCTTGGCTGTGTACTGTCTATGCATTCTTGGTAGTGCTGTTTGAGAATATCAACCGCTATGTGTAGCCAG
Source organism: Romanogobio albipinnatus (assembly GCA_023566225.1). Lineage (NCBI taxonomy): Eukaryota > Metazoa > Chordata > Actinopteri > Cypriniformes > Gobionidae > Romanogobio > Romanogobio albipinnatus. Next base: position 60,831,998 of record CM042240.1, read on the forward strand.
TTGCGTGCATTGCCATATATTAGTAGTTCTGTGGCTGGGATCTGACCTCCCTCAACTTCCGAACACAATGACTTCTTTGGTGTCTCCATTTTCACACCTACAAACATATATAAAGGAACTGTATATTTAAAATTATTTAAAATATTTAAAATTCATACTTATAGGTAGGCTACTTATACATACTTATAAAAATTAAATTAACTATTCAAAATTACATTTCTACATTGACTATGTCACTCCCATAAAAATCATGGACTTCATTCGAAAAAGGTAAATGGTCAGGAAATAAATATTCACACTCATATTGTTCATGGTCAAAAATAATCAATGTAAAAAAGTAAAAGAAAATAAGCAAAAATACAAAATTATAAAGATGTTTTTATGTGTACAATCTACAAATCTGCCTCAATAAAGAAGAAAAGTGCACATTAGTGAAGGAGTCACACTTGATTTGCTTTAAAACACTGCTCACTAAGAAATAAACAGCATTTAATATAAATGGTTATACAGTAGGGCTGAACGATTAATCGGAAAGTAATCGAAACCAAAATTCAGACATAATTTTCTCATGTCAGTTATTTCGGTTTTAATCACATGACTAGTCCCCATCAGTCACATCAAGTGCAGTGTGCAGGCACACGGAAAGATTCAGGAGCAGTTATCTTTGTTTACAATCTGGATGCTCAGTAGCCTGGTTAAAACCAGACCATTCTCAGTAGTAACTGAGTTATGGTCTGGCAAAGCTTCATAGACAAATAATTTCCAAAGGGACGTCACCAACGGACGTCGCTCAAATGCCTCTGGGCGCAATTGGATAGACCTAAAACCAATCAGAGCAATGAAGGAGATGACGTATGCAGAGCGATGGAGAAACATCTAAGAGACTCACTCTGGCCGTTTCTCAATATGCGTTCTTGTCTGTACTTGTGTTCTCAAATAGGAAATGTCCCCGGTTTCCATTTCAGAAATCTGGTCACCTTACCTAAACCACATATTAATGTTTAATATATTCTTTTTTTTAAATGTTAACGAAAAAAGGCAGGGTGTTTTATACTTCGTTCTATTATAAATATATAAGATAATCAATGTAGGCCTAGCTACACGTTGCCTGAACCACATTCGTGAGGCTATTATGTTTAAGAATTTAAAAATGAGGCAGTGGTGTTTTATGACATATTTCGTATGCGAACTTCTGACTTGCGTCCATGACTTACAAAGTTTGACTCCGGAGAACGAACTCCCGAGGACGGGAGGACACTAGTCCACCTACTCTGCTAATGGACAAGCAGCGTTCTTGACAGTATCACTCAGTATATATTTGTATATTTTAGGCTACAATAAAATGAAATATATGATAAAACCCCGCTGCTCTCGCCGGGGTTAATGACCGATTGAGCGCCGCTGATCCACTGGAGCTCACAACTCCGAAAAACGGCAGATCAAATTTTCAAAAAGTTGCTCTCTTTATAAATAAACCACAGATTTGAGCTTTAAACAACTACATTCTCGCCTGAAAAGGACTTAAACTATATTTTGTGAAACATTAATACTACCAGAGGGCTCTTGCTAAGACCCGTTCGTTTAGCCACCAAAGGGCCAAGCTGGTATCAGACTTTTGCCAAATCCAGTCGGTAAGACAGCGATAACATCTTTTTTAGATATGAAGGCTTCGAGTGTTGTACTTTGCTCGGGTTTTAACGAAAAGGAAAAGTTTAAATCACTTAAAACAGACGCGATAGCTGATTCGAGCGAGTGATGCTCCACGGCTGGTTCTGATTGGTGCCGCGATTTCGAGGGATTAGAAATGGGCTTGAATGGGCTCTTTACCAGACTACTTGCAGAGCAAATCTAAATTTGCCGGAAGTTGTCTGGGTTTTCTCAGGCAAGGAAAATGCCCTTCATAAAAGGTAAAAATATCAAAGATATGCAGATTTAAATATCTCAAAGCTGATTGAACACTGGTAAGACTATTGCTTCAGAATAAATTATATTTACAACACAGTAAATTCTGAAATATATATATATATATATATATATATATATATATATATATATATATATATATATATATATATATATATATATATATACACTCACCTAAAGGATTATTAGGAACACCTGTTCAATTTCTCATTAATGCAATTATCTAATCAACCAATCACATGGCAGTTGCTTCAATGCATTTAGGGGTGTGGTCCTGGTCAAGACAATATCCTGAACTCCAAACTGAATGTCAGAATGGGAAAGAAAGGTGATGTAAGCAATTTTGAGCGTGGCATGTTTGTTGGTGCCAGACGGGCCGGTCTGAGTATTTCACAATCTGTTCAGTTACTGGGATTTTCACGCACAACCATTTCTAGGGTTTACAAAGAATGATGTGAAGAGGGAAAAACATCCAGTATGCGGCAGTCCTGTGGGCCAAAATGCCTTGTTGATGCTAGAGGTCAGAGGAGAATGGGCCGATTGATTCAAGCTGATAGAAGAGCAACTTTAACTGAAATAACCACTCGTTACAACCGAGGTATGCAGCAAAGCATTTGTGAAGCCACAACACGCACAACCTTGAGCCGGATGGGCTACAACAGCAGAAGACCCCACCGGGTACCACTCATCTCCACTACAAATAGGAAAAAGAGGCTACAATTTGCACGAGCTCACCAAAATTGGACAGTTGAAGACTGGAAAAATGTTGCCTGGTCTGATGAGTCTCGATTTCTGTTGAGACATTCAGATGGTAGAGTCAGAATTTGGCGTAAACAGAATGAGAACATGGATCCATCATGACTTGTTACCACTGTGGAGGCTGGTGGTGGTGGTGTAATGGTGTGGGGGATGTTTTCTTGGCACACATTAGGCCCCTTAGTGCCAATTGGGCATGGTTTAAATGCCACGGCCTACCTGAGCATTGTTTCTGACCATGTCCATCCCTTTATGACCACCATGTACCCATCCTCTGATGACTACTTCCAGCAGGATAATGCCCCATGTCACAAAGCTCGAATCATTTCAAATTGGTTTCTTGAACATGACAATGAGTTCACTGTACTAAAATGGCCCCCACAGTCACCAGATCTCAACCCAATAGAGCATCTTTGGGATGTGGTGGAACGGGAGCTTCGTGCCCTGGATGTGCATCCCACAAATCTCCATCAACTGCAAGATGCTATCCTATCAATATGGGCCAACATTTCTAAAGAATGCTTTCAGCACCTTGTTGAATCAATGCCACGTAGAATTAAGGCAGTTCTGAAGGCGAAAGGGGGTCAAACACAGTATTAGTATGGTGTTCCCAATAATCCTTTAGGTGAGTGTATATTTAAAATTATTATAAATTATTAATTTGCCTCCGCCCTGACATCTTTGAAATAGAGAAATGCAAGAATGAATACTATGCACACACGCACAGAGAGAAATGTTGAATTAAATAAAAAATATTATTATTATTTATTTATACAAATTTTTCAGATCAGAACCTCGTCCCCACCGTCGCCAAAATCTCACTCTGAACTCAGTTCAAAACTTGAGAGCCCTGTAGTTGTATACATGTGTACATACATTTTGTTCTCATGTCACAAGTAATAATATCAAGGTTTACTGAGTTTCACATGATTCTTTTGTAGTGTGGTTTTCGGTGAAATGTACTAAAATAAATATCGTCACCTGTGTACATTAGCCTACTTCCCACTCTGTCGTTTCAAAGAATAGCACAATGGCGAGCGCGTCAAGTATAAACGCCTCGTCCGTTTGGGGAGGAGCGCGCAGTCAGCGGAGGCTCGTGCTGTGGGACAGGCGAAAGTATAAACAAGAATTAATTCTGTGAAACAACAACAGAGGGCGACTCTGAGTAATTGTTCTCCAAACCATCAAAAAGCAGAGATGAGAGGAAGTAGTTTGCTGAATAATTTGTCAAACACTCGTCTCGTGAGAAGTTTGTGAATAAATGAAAAATAAATGGATCTTCACATATAAACTGATTAGGTTGTTGGTCATTTTGAGGACACATGTGAAAAAGTTTTTTAGTAGCCTACACTACTTAAACCCTAACCAAATAATCAAGTTAAACCCAGTAAACTTGAAATTGTGACTTGTTGTGACAACAAAACATATTAATGAATAAGCCCAGATAGATTGCAGCCTAATAGAGACACCTGCACTGAATCGCCAATTTAACATGTATTTTGTGTATTTTCAAAATACTGTATTTGTATTTAAATACATTTTTCCTCAAAGTATCTTTTTAATGAAATCTTCATGAACTTTCAATAGTTATTGACATTATTTGTGTAATTTGTCTTATTTTAACATGTGTGTTACAGCAAGTGAGAGTAAATGATGAGAGGATGTTCATCTGTTGGTGAACTATCCCTTTAATGCTGATCTATGGCAGATTGAAGAAACAGCAGAACTAATGAATGAAAGTGGACAGTGGAATATATTTTTATAAGTACATTTCTATGCACGTCTGTGATTTTAGACAACAGTGTGTGAACGGGACTTTTATTTTGGTATCCAGGTGTGACGTCATAAGGTCGCGCCGCGCTCCTGCATCTGTTGTGTTTCGGCTGGAGAAAGGTTTGTGTTTTACGCGTTTAAAGTGTTTAATGAATAGGTGTATTATTAAATGTAACACTGCATTGCTTTATCTAACATTTATCAGCGTTGTGTGAGTAAAGTAACAGAATAAACTCATGAGTAACAGAAGGAGCGGCTCATTTCTCTTTATCGTGAATCAGTTCAAACATGAGTTCAGTCTCTGGAGAGAGAACCGGAGCTTTAGACTCTCCGAGTCAATTGAATTAACCGCAGCTATTTTTTGGGGATACTAAATTTTTCAACTAAACATCGAAATAAATCTAATTAATAAACTAAATTTACCATATAAACTAAATTACTGATCTAATTATTGATCTAAAGCCCACACTGTCACCGTATGGAAATTGAAATGAACTGATGACATCAAATGGCCATACAGCTTAATAAAATTATGCTGCATTATTTTCCTGTTCAACACTGTAAAGCTGTTTTGAAACAATCTACATTGTTAAAAGCGCTATATTCAAAATTGCTTTATTGGCATGAATGTAAATCATATAATATTGCCAAAGCTAGGAATATATGAACATAAATAATAATACATATATGAACATAAATAATTATACATGAACATTAATAATAATATTAATGATGATACAACATAACTTAAACTTAAATGAACAGTGTAACAAATTAGAACATTTGATACCACAGTGTTTTAACATATATATACACTCACATGTACTGAGGGTCACTGTAGTGGACAATAGGGAAACACACATCAGGTCAGACGTAACATACACACATTACACACACATTCACCTGCTGTCTCTCAGGCTGTGGCACACACACACACACACGTATCTCGCAGCCAGTGCTGCTGTCTGTCCCTCTCCTAATATTATCTTTATTTGTTCTACTTCAGTCATAGCTGTAAAGTTCTTTATTAATGTACTGAATTTGTTTAAGTAGAGGTCTCTTGTGGAAATGTATTTTTGACAGTGAAGTAGGGCTGAACGATTAATTGCATTTGCGATAATATCGTGATATGAAAAAACACGATTTCCTAACCGCAAAGGCTGCGATTACAGTTTGGTCACGTGACACGCGAGAGTAAAGTCTGCAGAAGAAGAAGCAACTTGGCACGTTACACATATCATATGCCTGGCCTAAAAGGATCTATCTAATATTGTGTTGTTCATACTATAGGCTACTATCAGCTCTCCAATGATTCTGGATCGATTCTGAGCTTAGATTTTAACTGCAGGTGCGTTTTAGAAACACCCGTATTCTGATTGCTTCCATTATCTCTCTCTCTCTCTCTCTCTCTCTCTCTCTCTCTCTCTCTCTCTCGCTCTCTCTCTCTCTCTCTCTCAGGGGATTGTGGGTAGCGGGAAGACTGCAGGTGCTTGAGCACGCGTGCGAAAACTTTTCTGTTTTTCTTTTTCAACCTTCATTGTTTATAGTCATTCATAAATTGAACGTAAGGATTGTTAAAGTATTTACCCGCAGACTGCGCATAGCGCAGAGTTGCGAGTAATAATGGAGTCAAACTACGCTTTTTCGCGTCTAACTCTCAAACACGGATTCAAGTGCATGCCACAGGAGAACATGAACATTGAAGACGTTCTGCTAGCCGTCAGTCAGAAGGTTGGTGGATTAAATATTAAATCAGCTGCCAGGATGAACAAAGCACTTGTTGTTTTTCTTACTGAAGTTGAGATGGTTGATGAATTAATCGAGACAGGGCTTGAGGTAAACAATATGTTTTTACAATTACTGCCGTTATCTAGTCCCTCCAAAAAAGTAGTTATTTCCAATGTACCGCCATTCATAAAAGATGAAACTTTGAAAGGAATACTTCAGCGTTACGGTAAAGTAACTGCGCCGATCAAGATGATCCCTTTAGGACTCAAAAATCCTGATATAAAGCACATCATGTCCTTCCGACGATTCACGTATATAATACCGAACGCACAATATGACCCGCTAGAAGTAGCGATAAAGATATCAATCGAAGGTAAAGATTGCACAATCTTTATCAGCACGGAACAGATGCGCTGTTATGTTTGCGGTGACCATGGTCATGTTCGGCAGACGTGCCCTAGATCTGTTAACAGTGCAGGAGAGGACAGCTCTAATGTGCGAGAAGAGACAAACTCAGAGCCTCAAAACCGAGAGGAAAATATAAACGATGGCAAACAACCAGAACAGAGAGCTGAGATTTCTGATGTAAGTCAGTCAGAAAACGCAGCTTCTCAGTCTAAAAGTGAGGAAATTACCTGTTTACCACAAAAAGACACAGAAGAACAAAGTATTGTGACAAATGAAAATGAATCTGAAGAAGGGAAATTTAGTCAGTGGTCAAATGTAAGTACAGATAATATTCTGTCAGATGACGATTCAGATCATGGAAGTGAAAGTGAAGGGAGTTTTGTTGACATGGAAGAAACCGGTTCACAAGCAGGATTTTTAGAAACGAGTGATACAAACTCCAGACTATATTCTGTCAAACAAATCAGTATCTTCCTTGATAAAACTAAAGGCACCAGGAATCCCCAGATGGAAATGTTTTTTCCAGATTTGAAAGGCTTTCTTGCCTCTTCTAGATATGTAATGACAAATGCAACTCTTGAAGAATTCAATAGACAAAAACGATATCGTCTCAAGAAAATTATGACTAAAGTAAAAAAGATGATCCAACGTAGCAATAAAAAAGTATAACAGGTTAAGATGAAGCTTGCAACAATGGTATTCAGCTGCATTAATATTTCCCTGTTAATAATTATGGCATCCTTGAACATTGGATCCTTAAATGTTAATGGATGCCGTAGTGTAGGGAAAAGATTTGCTCTTTTTAATTTTTTAACTTTAAAGAAGACAGGTGTAATCTTTTTACAGGAAACTCACACTGATAAATACAACCAGACAGAATGGCTTAGTGAGTGGAAAGGGCAGGTTTTTCTCAGCCATGGGTCAAATGTCAGTGCTGGTGTTGCTATTCTGATATCTGCTAAACTCCAAGGACAGGATTTCAGTATGATAGATATTATACCTGGTAGAATGCAGCAAGTAGATATTTTTTTGCAAGGTTTATCTTTTTCATTCATTAATGTTTACGCCCCTAACGTTGGATCTGACAGAATTGAATGCTTTAGAAAATTACAAGAAGTGATTAATGGAATTCCCCAAGAAAGAGTAATCATTGTAGCCGGAGATTTTAATTGCACAATTGATCATACGGTTGATCGGAATCACGATGAGCCTCACCCAAAATCATCAGAAGCGCTTAGAAATGTTTTAAAATATCATGCACTTGTTGATGTGTGGAGAGAATCCTTTCCTAAAGAAAAACAATACACATGGATGAAGATGAGTTCAAAAATTATATCTGGAGCCAGGTTAGATAGAATCTATGTTCAAAAAACTAAAAGACAGTATTTTCTTAACAGCAGTATTAGTCCCACACCCCTATCTGACCATCACTATATATCTGTCACGGTCACAACATTGAATACTCATAATAAATCTTACTGGCACTTTAATAATAGATTGTTAAAAGATCACTCTTTTGTGCACTCTTTTACTCTTTTCTGGAGAGCTTGGAGAGAGAGAAGGTCACAGTTTAAATCCTTAAGCCAATGGTGGGACATTGGAAAAATCCAGATGAAGTCTTTCTGCCAACAGTATACACAAAATAATACGAATTAAACTAAAAAGAAGATAACTTTTGGAAGAAGACATTTTAAAACTAAGTAGCTCCATAAGTGGAGAAGATGGGAAAAGTGAAGACCTGCTTGAACAGAATAAATTAATTAAAAAAAATCTGTATGAAGAAAGAGACCAAGGAGCAATAGTTCGAGCAAGAATCGCTCAACTTCACAACATGGACACTTCCTCAAAATTCTTTTTTGCCTTGGAAAGGAAAGTTCGAGAGAGAAAAGCAATCGATCATCTTAAACTACCCGATGGGAGAGAGACATCAGATAAAGAGGAGATTATCTTACAAGCCTTGTCATTCTACGAAAAACTTTACAGTGCCCAGTCTTGTGATCCTAAAGCTGTGGAACATATTCTTAATGATGTCCCTAAATTAAATTACGACAACAAGAAAGAACTGGAACATTCACTGTCATTTGAAGAACTAAGTACAGCTTGTGAACAACAGTCTGCTGGACGATCCCCAGGGTTGGACGGTCTGACATCTGAATTTTACAGAGTTTTTTGGTCACTTATTGGACCTGATTTACACTCTGTTTTTACTGAAAGTGAAAAATTGAAAGTGCTACCTCTGAGTTGCAGAAGAGCCGTAATAACTCTATTACCTAAAAAAGGTGACTTAAGGTCCTTAAAAAACTGGCGCCCTATCTCAATTTTAAACACAGACTACAAGATACTCTCAAAGGCATTAACGAATCGGCTGAAAGAATGCTTGGCTTCCATAGTCCATGAAGATCAATCATACTGTGTTCCAAAACGCTCCATCTTTGATAACTTGTCTCTGGTGCGTGATCTACTACAGTTAACTGATACATACAAGCTTGATGTTGGACTTCTGTCCCTTGACCAGGAGAAGGCTTTTGACAGAGTCGACCATCACTACCTCTTTAAAACTCTGACTGCCTTTGGGTTTGGAGAGAAATTTAATTCACAAATCCAGCTACTATACACTGATGTATACAGTATGTTGAAGATTAATGGAGTCTTAACAAGAACTTTTCCAGTGTGCAGAGGTGTTCGACAAGGCTGCAGCCTTTCTGGACTTTTATACACCTTGTCCATAGAACCCTTGCTGAGACTTTTGAGGAAAAATCTACATGGCATTTCAGTTCTTAATTCTGATATCTCAGAAGTAACTAACGTAAGCCTTACAGCTTACGCGGATGACATCACTGTGATAATACAATCTCAAGAAGATATTGAGCACTTGAAAATGAGTCTTGACCTGTATCAGAAAGCGTCTTCAGCACAGGTGAACTGGAATAAAACCAATGCACTACTTCTGGGCCATTGGCAAGAAGAAAGTCCACCTCATCTTCCTCAAATGTGCCAGTGGAAAACAGACGGTTTTAAAATACTTGGAGTCTTCTTTGGTACTGATCAATACATGACAAAGAACTGGGATGGAATAGCAGAAAAAGTGTTGGGGAAACTTCAGAAATGGAAGTGGATTCAATGAAGTGGGCAATGAGATTACAGATAGCTCAAAGACTGCTCTATGATCGAAACCCTCAGCCATGGATAATGTTCAGTTTAGCCATTTTACGGAACTCTGGTGGAAGAGGACTTGACAGACAATTATTTCTGATGTCAAATGAAATGTTTAAAAATGTCTCTTTTACTAGTTTCTATAAGAATGTCTTAAGTGTCTGGAATCAATTTAAAACGGACAGAGAAGAGCATTTTGGCCTTGACGAACCACTTTTTTATAATTCATGGTTTTACCAAAAAGTTATATCAGATACCGAAATTAAGAATTTTGTTTCGGCAGGTATTTCAAAAGTAGAAGATTTAATTGATTTAGAGGAAAGAAAATGGAATTCAGTACAAGAAATTTGTAGACAAGTTGGGGGAAAATCTGAGAGAATTGTTGGGAATATCTTAAACAAGCTGAAAGAATCTTTTCCAGTGTTACTGTTACGTACTGCTCTGAGTCAGAAGGTTGAGGATCCAAACGCAGTTTTTAATAAAAGGGTAATTCACAATCGTAGTCAAAAGTACAGGCAAAAAGGTCATACACAGGAAAGCAGTCCAAACAGGCAAACAAGGCAGGAGAGACAGGCAAAAGGGTAATCCGGGAGACAGGCAAGAAATCCAAAAACCGACAGACATGAAACCAGGGAAACGCTCAGAATTGCAGTAGAAACACGAAACAAGACTTAGCAATAATAGACAGAGTGAACATGGTTTATATAGGCTGGGGTAATGGGGTAATGTGACACAGGTGCAAACAATGAGTGAAGATGAGTCCGGGCAAAGGATTATGGGTAATGTAGTTTATGATGAAGTGACAAGTCCGGGGTGGAGTGACAGTCTGAAGTGGAGTGCCCTCAGGTGGTTCTCATGGGCACTCACACTGGTGAATTGTGACAGTTACTGAGACAGTTTATTGAGAGGTTTCTGTCTACTGGGTTCAAGCAATGCCTCTTTCCTGAGGTGTTTATTACTCCACATAGTTATCAAGATGATAAAGACGAAAGACCGCTCCTTTCTTTTCGAGAGCTAGAACACAAATCATTTCTAGAAATAAATAAAAGACAATTATATATTGTATGTGTTAAAATTACATTTTCTAAACAACTAATAGAGAAGAAAGATACAAAATGGAGAAGTTTCTTATCTGTATCCCAAGAACAGTCACCTTCTTGGCGGTTGTTTTATAAAAGTCCTTTACCTAAGCGCTCAGGAGACCTTCAGTGGCGTATTTTGCACTGTGCAATGCCAACAAAATCCTTTCTGTTTAAATGTAATCCTGATATATTACCAGTTTGTAGTTTTTGCAATGTATTAGAAACTGTGTTTCATACTTTTTGCGAATGTCAAAGACTGTATGCTCTCTTTAATTGTTTAGAGTGTATGTTATCAAGTCTTGGTTGGGTTTTTTCGAAAACACTATTTATTTTTGGGTGTAAATATTCACGTTCTCAAAGAGAAAATTATACTCTCTCAAATTTTTTGATTGGTCAAGCAAAATTATCTATTTGGAAGGCATATAAAATAAAATTGAATAAATAAAATTGAAAATGAAGGAAGAACTGTTAATATATTAGCCTTGTTTAAAGCTTTGGTTAAATCTAGAATTAAATTAGAATATGAATATTATAAAATGAATGATGCTATGATAAGTTTTCGAATTAAGTGGTGCTTAAGCACAAATTTGTTTTCTTTGATGGAGGATGGAGAGTTACTTTTCCTGTGGTAGTAATGGGAAAGGTGTAAAGTTATATTAAACACTTTTTTTTGTTTAATGTTACAATGTCAAATTAAAAGGTGTTTAAAAGTCAAAGTCTCTCTCTCTCTCTCTCTCTCTCTCTCTCTCTCTCTCTCTCTCTCTCTCTCGCTCTCTCTCTCTCGCTCTCTCGCTCTCTCTCTCTCTCTCTCTCACTCTCTCACTCTCTCACTCTCTCACTCACTCATTCACACATTCACACACACACACGAACCATAAAATAATATCCATAACCATAACGTTCCGAAAAGGTTGACGGCGCGAATTGCAATGACATTCGCAGGCTTATTTGCACAGGATATGCGCTGTGAGAAACTTTGCTTGATGTCACGCTTACAGTGTGTTCTCGCCCGCCGGTATTTTCCTTACAAATGCTCAATGAAGGCTTCATTCATGTCGTTAGGAATGCAGTGTGCTTATATATTAAAAATAAGAAACTCGCTGACAGAAGGCTTTCCATTTCAAATGCTCACGCGGCGCTTTGTGAAGAGTGCTCGCGAGCACGCGTCTGTGTGCTTCTCAATGCTTTTATGACCCAACATTAATGTAAACACCATCAGTAATGTCTTAATGAATTAAACAGACAGGGCAAAAACATCTTATATTTCAAAAGAGAATGCAGTGTGAATGCAGGTCTCCCGCTGTCTATGATGATGTCATCATTAATAATCAAGCTGAGAAAGAGAAAAATCACTCACAGTTCAGACACTCTTAAATACTGAAAGCACTCTTTGTTCATTGCTTGTAATATGTTTTTTTGTTCCTCTTTATGATTTACTAGCTTATGTTTTGCAGCTATATTAGTTTATATATTTAAAATTATTAACATGCAATTGTTTTAATTAAAATGTTATAATGTGTAGTTATTTCAAAAAGCGTATAATTACATATATCATAATAAAAACATTTTAAGTTTTTAATAAATTAATAAGCTTAATATTAATAATTAATAAGGAAAAAAGTTTGTGGCTCCCAGAATCGGATCGTGAGGTACCAATTAAAGATTTCCACCATTACTATACAATGATGTATTGTTGAATAATAAAGAGTTTAAAAAATAATCGCATATTAAATCGCAATCGCAATATTGGTTAAAAAAAATCGCAATTCGATTTTTTTCCAAAATCGTTAAGCCCTACAGTGAAGGAGGAAGTGCGTTTCTGTCTCGATCTCTCCTGTCCTACAGTGAACACACAAGGGGGGTTTTCAAGATGGCGCCTTGTTAAGACGAAGTTTCCAGAGCTCGTGACCAAAATTGATGTTAGAAAGCCTAGCTGTATCTACATTGTAATTTGTTACGTTTGTTAGAGTAACTTAGGTGTCAGTACATTGCAAACATGCCAAAAATGGAAAAACGCAAAGAGCGTATTGATGCTGTCGACATGATTAACGTTATGGAGGTTCACGATTATGATTCTCATGGTGGAAACGAGACAGATCTTTGCGCGACTTCGCTCCCTGTGACTCCAAGTAAGCCTCCAGTTAATAAAAAAGGTAAACCATCAAATCCAGATGAGCCGGCCGATTCTGCAGTCATTTCCGCACTGTCCTCATTGATCAATTCTCGATCTGACGCGCTGGAAGGGATGATTAGCGCCAACGCTCTTAAGATCGAAGGGCTGAAGAAAACAATAGACTTTGTGTGTGCCGAAGTACAAGATCTAAAGAAAAATATGAAAGAGGTAGATGCCAGGCTTAAAACTCAAGAACGTCTCACAGGTACGTGTGAAACACGCATTTCTGATCTGGAGAGATACTCTCGCCGATGGAACATGAGATTGCTTGGGGTGCCTGAAACTCACAAGGAAGATGTCAGATCCGAGGTAATTCGAATCTGCGGCGAGACTTACCCTGAAGCCAAGAGCAAGTATCCTGATGCAGTTGACACCGTGCATCGGTTAGGGAGGAGAGATGACAACACGAAACCTCGTGCCATCATCATGCAATTTACCTCACGTGTTATCCGGGATGCATTGTGGAAAGCTGCCAAGAAGTCCCAGTTTCTTAAAGACAACAACTTACGCTTTGCAGAGGATCTAACTTCATCAGACCGGGAGAGACGGAAGAGCTTATGGCCGAGAGTAAAAGAGGCGAGGGCTGCTGGAAAAACTGCCTATTACATCGGAGCGCGTGCATTCATTGAAGGCGCGGAGATTACTTTGTAAATTCCATTAAGAGTCACATAACTGTTTTTTCAAAAATGATAGCAGTTAGCGTTAGCTATCGCAATGGCATTGGAACTGTCATAGTACATTAGCCTACCTACGTCATATTACAGCTGGTCCATGTTAAATGGTCGCGAGTTCTTTTCAATTTTCTTTTCATTTACCTACCAGTCAATTCTGACATTTTGCCTTTGTTCTGGTTATTATTAATAATTGTTCACTGTTCATTTATTAATGTCGATATCGTTCATATCCAGAGGTGGGTAGTAACGAATTACATTTACTTCGTTACATTTACTTGAGTAAATTTTTTGGGTAACTTGTACTTTTAGAGTATATTTAAAGATGGGTACTTTTACTCTTACTCAAGTACATTTCTTGTGAAAAAACTGTACTTTTACTTAGTTACATTCGGTGGCGTTCCTCCGTTACTGTCAAATGGTAATAATTATATTATATATATTAAAATAAGTTAATATGACTTTCGCAAGTCTCGCGAAACGTTGGAGAGGCTGTTTCGCGAGAGGTTGCTACGCATCACCCGCTTATATTAGCGCGCGTTTAGTCGGAAGATGATGGCCGAAGCAGAGGAAGATGTGTGTGAACTACAGGAGGCAGATTGCTCGTGGCTTCAAGTTCAGTCTATGTTTTCACTCCAAGATGTCAAAAAGAATAGTTTCATAATGCGATGCATGTTGTGTGCACCCAAACGAACTGACTTCTCTCGGCATACAAGAATTCCACCCTGAAAAGAACATGTAGCGGTAAGTGTCACAATGATGCCTATATTTGAACACTATTAACGGTCATTTGGTAACTATGGGAAATTTTCCCTTATTATAATACTATTTCACACACTGTCCGACGAGTGTTTTCCTCATATGCGCTCTTGTGCAAGCAATGACAAATCGTTTGAATCCTCCAAACAACACACGTCCACGAACAAACGTTCACATCTGCACATTTACATATCCTTTTCTTCACAAAACGAAACAAATTGAATAGCCTAATGTGACGTCTTGCATTTATACACAAATCCGGACAGACACCTGTCTGAAGTGTAGAAAATGCATACAAATAAAAACGGTATTGTATTTTATTCCTACCTAAAGAATAGCCTATATACTTATAAAAATATAAGAACAAAGTATGTTTTAAGAAGAGACACATCATTAATTTACACTGTTTAACCATTAAACACACACACACACACACACACACACACACACACACACACACACACACACACACACACACACACACACACACACAAGGTTCATTAGCTTACATTAGTTAACATGAACTAATAATGAACTGCACTTATAAAGCACTTATTTATCTTTATGTTAATTTAAACATTTACTAATGCATTATTCAAGTATTGTTAACATTAGTCAATGCACTGTGAACTAACATGAATAAACTATGAACAGCTGGATTTTTATGAACTAACGTTGACAAAGATGAACTAATGCTGAACAGAGGTGTTGTTCATGGTTAGTTCATGTTAACTAATACAACCTTCTTGTAAAGTGTTACCGAGGGGTGTGTGAAAGCTCTCCAAGTAGCCAGAAATTCAGGGTTTTCGCTTCTTATTAATCAGATCGAAAGTAACTAGTAACTAACTACTTGAGTAGTTTTCTCATCGAATACTTTTTTACTCTTACTCAAGTAAATATTACGATTGTTACTTTTACTTTTACTTGAGTAAATATTTCCGTAAGTACTTGTACTTTTACTTGAGTACAGATTTTGGCTACTCTACCCACCTCTGTTCATATCACTTAATGCCAGGGGACTAAGAAACAATGTGAAACGCAAAGCCCTTTTTCTGTTTACTAAAAACCACGGATTTGATTTTTGTTTTTTTCAAGAAACCCATTCAACGCAGGATGATGTAAAATTTTGGAGGTCCCAGTGGGGCAGTGAGATATGGATGTCTCACGGTACAGAGCGATCTGCAGGTGTCGCAATTTTGAAAAATAAATTTGCTGGTGAAATACTTCACCTTGTCAGTGACCCCAAAGGACATTTTATTTTGTTAGTGGTTTTACTTGGCCAGACCGCCACAATTCTTTTAAATGTGTATGGATATAATTCTTTGAAAGAAAATGCCACCTTAATTGATGTGATTAGTGATAAAATACAGTACTGGATAAATAAATACCCCAATGCTGGTATTATTTTGGGCGGGGATTTTAATATGGTATTAAATAGTGATTTGGATAGGTTTCCCCTTAGGGCTGCTTCTGTAACTCCGATAATGGATGCATTTATTACACGTTTTGATGTTGTTGACATATGGAGAGAAACACATCCACAGCAGAGACTTTATACATGGTGCAGCAAGGACCACTCTAAGCAGTCACGTATAGATTATTGGCTTATTTCCCAAAGTCTAGCAAAACAGTTGTAACTCAGTCAGCATTCATGCTACACCTCTTACAGACCACGGTGCTGTCTCTCTTAAGGTTAGTCTTTCAGCATCCCCTGATTTAAAATTAACTTATTCTTATTGGAAGCTGAACAACTCCCTTCTCCTGTATAAAGAGGTTAAAACGACTATTACTTTATTGATTGAGCTGTATTGGAAGAGAGCACTAGAGCTCGATTCATACTGTAGCCAATGGGAGCTGTTGAAGTTCGAAATAGGAAAGTTTTTTAGAAAATTTGGCAGTAATTTAGCTAAACTTAAAAGAGCAGAAGAAAATAAGGTGGTGTCTAAAATTGCAATACTTTCTTCTAAACCCCCAGAGAGGCTTTCTGAATCTGATAAACTTAAGTATGCCGAACTGCAATGTAAATTAGATGGACTGTACACTTACAGAGCTCAGGGCGCTTACATAAGATCTCAACAAAAATGGATAGAGGAGGGAGAATGTAACAGCATATTTTTTCAGATTAGAAAAAAGTCGTTTCAAAACCTCATTAATTGAATCTCTAAATATTAATGGCACAGTGACTAATAACCCTCAAGAAATTGCACGCTTCTGTGCTCATATTTATAGTAATCTTTACCATCAAAATTATTCTGAAGAAGCAGCTTGTAGTTTTCTAGAATCTCTTAAAAACAACAAGACTATCTCTGGTGATGACAGAAATCTCTGTGATAGTGAAATTACTTTATCAGAAATTAATAACTCAATTATAGAACTCAAAAACAATAAATCACCTGGAACTGACGGGCTTACTGCAGAATTCTACAAACAGTTTTCTAAAGAATTATCCCCTTTTTTACTTAAGGTCTTTGAAGAAAGCATACAGAATGAGACTCTCCCCCCAACTCTCACTCAAGGTTTAATTACTTTAATCCCGAAACCCAAGAAAGATTTACTTTTAATTGACAATTGGCGTCCTATATCTCTACTCAACAATGATTATAAGGTTTTAGCTCTTATATTCGCTAAAAGATTGAAATCTGTACTGAGCTTTGTAATCGATGAGACACAATCTGGTTTTATGAATAAAAGGCATATTGTTAATAATATAAGATTGGTTCTTGATTTGTTAGATTATTCAGAGTTGATACAGGAGGACAGCTTCATTCTTTTTTTAGATTTTTATAAGGCGTTTGATTCTTTAGAGCACCAATTTATTATTAAGTCATTACATAGCTTTGGTTTCGGTGATATGTTTTGTAAAGTAATTAAAACCCTTTATAACAATGGAAGCTGTTCGATTAAATTAAAAAATGGCACTTCCCCAAGGTTTAACTTATCTAGAGGAGTCAGACAGGGATGTCCTATTTCCCCCTACTTATTTTTAATTTGTGTGCAACTACTCTCAACATCTGTCTGTGAAAGTGGTATCCGGGGTATTCACATAGCAGATCGGGAAGTTATTATTAGCCAATTAGCGGATGACACCACCTTATTTTTAAGAGATGCTTGCCAAATTCCTATAGCAATTGATAATATAAAACTATTCTCTAAAGCTTCAGGACTTAATCTAAACCTAAATAAATGTGAATTATTGTCGATTAAAGATTGCACAGCTCCCTCCTTTTATAATATTCCAGTTAGATCTGAAGTAACATATTTAGGCATAGTGATCACAAAACAAAAAAATGTAAATAATAGAAGTACCTTGAACTTTGACCCTATTATAATAAAAGCCCAAAAAAGATTTAATGCATGGTTGCAGAGAGACCTGACCTTAAGAGGTAGAGTACTGCTTGCTAAGGCTGAGGGCATCTCTAGGCTTACATATGCTGCACTCTCTCTATATGTGGACAACAACATATGTAGGTCAGTTGATAAAACCCTCTTTAATTTTATTTGGAAAAACAAGTTACACTATATTAAGAAGTCAGTAATAATGAATACATACGAGAATGGTGGGTTGAATTTTCTTGATTTCTCATCTCTGAACAACACTTTCAAAATTAATTGGATTAGACAGTTTCTATGTAATCCAAACTCAATTTGGAATTTTATCCCTAATTATTTATTTTCCAAATTAGGCGGTCTCCCTTTCCTATTGATCTGCAATTATAATATTGCCAGAATACCTTACAACTTATCTAAATTCCATAAGCAAGCACTACTTGCTTGGTCATTAATATTTAAGCACAACTTTTCCCCTCACCGGTATTTTATCTGGAACAATCGTGATATTGTATATAAGAATAAATCCTTGTTTTTTGCTAACTGGTTTCAGAAAAAAATTCTGACCGTTTCCCAGCTATTCAATTCAGAAGGTCATATTTTAAACTATGAAGAATTTTTATGTAAATTTAATTTCCCAGTAACTCCCAGGGAATTTTCCATTGTAATGGACGCTGTTCCTAAAGGAGTTATTATGCTTCTAAGAGAATCTGTCAGATCATCTTACATTTTACCTATTTCTGTAGACCCTTTTGAACTTCCAGTAGGAAAAATTTGTTTTTTGTCATGCCCTTCATCACGTAATTATAGAATTAGATCTCTCTTTCAAAAGGAGCTTGTAACAGTTCCATATGTGGCATCATATTGGAAGAATTTGGTCGATCATATTGATTGGAAAAAAGTATGGACTCTGCCTTTGAAATACATAATCACTAACAAGGTTAGAGAAACTTCATTCAAATTATTACACAGATTTTACCCTGCTAAAGCTTTTTTAAAAAGGTTTAAGTCAGATATAGACACTGTTTTTTTTTTGTGGTGCCCCTGAGGAAACTTCTTTTCATATTTTCTGGGATTGTCCTCACACACAACTATTTTGGGACGAATTCTCTAAAAGTATTAACTGCAATGTGCTTCCGGGTTTCTCTCTGGCTTTAAAGGATGTATTGTTTGGCTTCATGAATACACAAAAATCTCAAATTAATGAATACTTTATTATTAACCTATTATTGCTCCTTGCAAAATTTCACATTCACCGCTGTAAATTTACTAATAAAAATCCTTTATTCATTGTTTTTACAAAAGAGGTCCAACAGTACATCCAAAATATCTCATCATCTAAGAATCTTAAAGCTCTTAAGACAACGCATTTATTTCAACTTTTTAATTTGTTTCATTAAAAGCTTTCTGTTAGATTTTATAGGCTCTATGTATGTAGGAATTATGTTTTACTTTTGTAAACTTTTGTAACCTGTAACAATTTTGCAATTTTGCAATTTTGCTTTGTACTTGTATTTTCGATACCTTGGCATTTAATAAAAAAAAAAAAAAAAAAAATACAGTGAACACACACCCTTTGCTCTCTGGGTAACCAGCTCTTTCTCTGTCTGCCCGTCTCGATGGCCAGACTGTGCGCACTGAGCCTGTACTTGGTCAGGATCCGTCTCTGCTTTGTGTCTCTGACACTCTGGAGATTCCAATTCATAATTTGACTTTAGAGTTCGAAAGAATTGTAATTTACTTTGTAATTTAGTTTCCTGATCCCAATGTTCCAGATATGTATTCTTAGATAGTTTGATAATTTGGTTTATTCTGATGTTTGTGTGAGAAGCAGTGCTGGTCTGAGACTGGTTAGTCGGGTTAGTCAGTCTCAGAACTAGCTGACTGAGGGGACTTTTTCGGGGTTCAGTTCTTGGTTTTGTAACGCTTTAAAATGTAGCGATTCTGTGGGACTTGCTTTTAGGTGCATCCAGAATTTGAGGGCTCTTTTTTGCATATTAATAATAAAAGGGAACCGGCCTAATTCTGCCCTACATGCATTATTGGGTGTTTTTCTCTGTATTTTTAGGATGAGTTTGCAGAATTCTGTATATAAATAAATATAAAAAAAGTTGAGTTGACTTGACTCTCCGAGTCAAATTAATTACATTATTCGCAACAAATGATTCAGTGATTCAGTGACTCTATATTGAGACTCTCAGATTTAGTTTGATTTATTTTTTTTTCTGTTAATTATTCTCATCTTAAACAGGACAAACACTGAAAAACTCCTGGGGAAGCGACTGAGATCCACGCCACACAATATTATCATAAAGATGGAGTTCATTAAAGAGGAGACTGAAGACATAAATATGGTGTTTATTAAAGAGGAGACTGAAGACATAAAGATGGAGTTTATTAAAGAGGAGACTGAAGACATAAATATGGAGTTCATTAAAGAGGAGACTGAAGACATAAAGATGGTGTTTATTAAAGAGGAGAGTGAAGACGTGAAGATTGAAGAAACATTGAGAGTGAAACATGAAGAAACTGAGGAACAAACAGAGAAAGAGGAGAGAGAAGACGTGAAGATTGAAGAAACATTGAGAGTGAAACATGAAGAAACTGAGGAACAAACAGAGAAAGAGGAGAGAGAAGACGTGAAGATTGAAGGAACATTGAGAGTGAAACATGAAGAAACTGAGGAACAAACAGAGAAAGAGGAGAGAGAAGACGTGAAGATTGAAGAAACATTGAGAGTGAAACATGAAGAGACTGAGAAACAAACAGGTTGGTTTCATTCTCAAAGCTGAACTCAGTCATTTGATAGATCCTGTATTAAAGAATAATGCTGAAGTAGCCTAAACAAAACAATTATTTTATGTTTTAAACCCAATATCTACTTGCTCAAAACATTTTAACATCCCTGAACATAAACAGCAGTAAATAAACATCAAATCAAGCAATAAATAATTTATAACTCAGGGCTCATTTGAGAGCAGTAGCACTGGTGCCACTAACTAGCGCTGAGGGGCGAGGGGGGATTTTTAATCATAAAGGCCATTTAATATTATGGCCTGCTTTCACAGACAGGATTTATATTTAAAAGCAAATCACATGGGCTGTCAATGTTAATGCATGCTTAGTCCTTAATGTGCTAAAATATATTAACGCAAATAAACTACAGAAGGACGTGAAGCTGCGTCATTAACGTAATTTTCGTCACAGTCGATGATATTAGAAGTCTGGAGTTTATCACAATCACACTGAGCATCTACAGCACCTGTGACCCTGGTAAGAGGAAATTTCCAATCTAATTCTTTAACCCGATTCTGCTTCTGTTTGTGATCAGGCCGTTTGAAGCCGTTAAACTCTGGGAAAGTGTTCAGTGATCCAGATCAAAATCATTCAGGGCCTGACATTAAAAGGATGGTTCACCCAAAAATGAAAATTCTGTCATCATTTACTCTCCCTCAGGTACTAAAGAGGTCGTTATAAAGTCCATCTCTCTGAAGTGGTTCTACAATAATTTTATGAAGCGACGAGAATAGTTTTTGTGCACAACACAAGTTCTGTGCAAACAACTTTATTCAACAAGTTCTTGTCTTTGGCCTGGGCCTTTGACGTGAACTCACGAAGCACCACGACGCATGCACGAGAATACGACATTCATTTGGCGGCTTTGATAAGGCACTTTTACGTGTATTTGTTCGTTTCTCACAGTTCGGGCATCCAGGAAATGTACACTTTAGCCCCATTTTGAGCACTACGCCAAGACCTAAAGCACGATCAATGTATAATTCAACAGCTTAGATACGGTGCGTCTTCCTCTGCTCGTAAACAAAGCTCCTCGCTTTTTAGTTGACTAAAACTTGACTAACAAAAAAAAAATATGTGAATGAATAAATATGACTAAAACTAAAAAGGACATTTGGCACAAGACTAAGACTAAATTAAAAATAGGTGACAAAATTAACACTAGTCAATGGTTTCTCTATCTGCTTTGCTACAAACATTCTTCAAAATATCTTATTTTGTGTTCAGCAGAACAAAGAAATCTTACAAATTGGGGCAATCTTTGATATGAACAAATAATGTTTTTGGTCATCACATTAAAACAGTTTATACATTTAAAAAGGATATTTATACCGTCAAAGTGCTGGAAAAAGTGTGACGCACTTGAAAGTCCTTGGGAAGTGCTTGAATTTCACTCTACGAACCCTTAAACAAATAATGTAAAACATTTGACTTTCTGCCACAATACCATGGTTATAGATAGCATTGCTATATTAAATCCATTGTGAATGATGGAGTTTTGTGGACTGAAACACCTTCTTGTTCATGCATGGCACAATGTTTTTCCTGGTTTCCAAGTCTGATATCTATGGTCATTCTGCACCGTATTTGAATGCTTCTCGCTAGATCTCGCAGTGATGTTATTAATACTGCAGTGAATCCAAACATTTCCCTCACTGAATTTCTCAGCGCTGTGTAGAAATGGTGTCACGTAATTGAGATCGGGCTTGATAAACGATCCACACTGCGCAGCTCAAATGAGGATTACGGTTTCATTTTGCTTTCGTTTGCCATTTCTCAAATGCCACGGAAATGGCAGCGCTTATCATGTGGCAAATGCAACCTCTACACAATTGTGGAAAGTCAGTGAGGGAAGTGTGTAAACAGCTACTACTTTTGTGTGTGCTACTGTGATCATTATGGCAGCGAACATCTTCTATTACTACTTGAATAGTATTCTTTTCAATTAATTTAATTCAACGATATTTAGCTTTTATAACAGGTCTGGTTCTCTCCTGATGAACAGGAATTGTAGTTTGTTAGAATTTAAAACTGCAAATTCCTCCATCAATGTCATCGGTCTCCTAACAAACTGATGATCTTAACCAGATAAATAAGGGAGTCTTACACCCGTTTCACACACACTATGTATGCGGTGCAGCACATGCTGTTGTGCTTTCACATGTGCTGCATTGGCGGTGCACAACTGATCCGCTGTTCTATACCACAAACACAGCATTTATTCAAATCCAATAGTTGTTACTGAACATGGCTTGTCAGCATTGCAATTCTCTTTGTTTACACTTTCATAGATGTCACGTTTTAACGTTCTACATTTAAACATTTTATTCAATCCATTACTTTATATTTAAATAGCCTAGTATTTTAGAGTTAGCACAAGTGGCAAAACATTTAAACATAGGTTATAGCCTAAAATCACAAACAATTTAAATTAGAAACTTACAATAGGCTATACAAAAGCCGACTCGTGTCTTTTCTTTCTTTTTTAAACCCTTTAAAAGAAATCCTGCAGGTCATAAAGAACTTTGTTTTTCCACCTCCAAGAAAGGACGAGTGCTATCCATTATGTCACATTTTTTTATCCTAAATGCCAGGTAAGGTGTTGTTTCCTTGCTTTACCCGAGAAAAAAAAAAGTGTTGTCTTTGAAACAGAGTACCGTATTTTCCACACTATAAGACGCACTTAAAAGCCTTTAATTTTCTCAAAAAATGACGGTGCACCTTATAATCCGGAGCGCATTATATATAGATCAAGGCGCTCTGTCAAAATGTTTCAGTATGAAAAACCAATAAAAACAATTTAATAATAATGTTTCAGTACGACTGGTAAACTACAAAGCCGCACCTCTTGCAGCATTACGGCTACCGTAGTCAGTAAACACCGGTACTGTGCTTACTCACAGCCCCACACCACTTGAGTATAAAGACCCCAAAATGGCACCTTTCAAGAGACACACTTACGACGCAGAGTTCAAGCTCAAGGCTGTCGGTCACGCAGTAGAATATGGGAATAGAGCAGCAGCGAGAGAATTCAACATTAATGAACCAATGGTACGGAAGTGGAGGAAGCAAGAAGATGACCTGCGCCAAGTAAAAAAGACTAAACAGTCAGTCTCGCTTTGTTCCCTCAGAAACTCTGTTTTGTTGACATTCCCTTTAGCACAGCTCCATCTAGTGGATGCATAACGCAAACCCAGTCAAATGTTTGACTGCAGTATCTTCTATTCTATGTGCTTTATAATCCGGTGCGCCCTATATATGAAAACAGTTCTAAAATAGGCCACTCATTGAAGGTGCGCCTTATAATCCGGTGCGCCTTATAGTGCGGAAAATACGGTAGACGTTACAATTATATGCATCTGTGGTGAAATTACTAGATTTACGTGTCAGTAGATGTTTATTTTAATGCCTACAATGTGCTGTCACTTTAATTCAGCAGTGCAGCACAGCAAAAAATAGACTTGGTACGGAAACGATCGCCACCCAGGTGCGGTGCGTCTGCAGCAGTAACGGATTGACGGACAGCAACCGTGTGCAGTGTGAAAGCTGTAATCCGTTAACATGGGTACGGACAAAAATACGCACCGCATACGCACTGCAGACGGAGTATCTGTGAAACGGGTGTTACAAAATATGCATTGGTGGATCTCTAGGGCCAAATTTGAGAACCACTATTGAGTATAAGATCTGTAGATGGGACAGGCCACTCTGGTGCTGGGGAGCCTTATTCTGCAGAGTTTAGCTCTATCCTTGATCAAACACATCTGCAAAATCCAACTCAACCCAAAAAATTCACCCTAAGGCTTCAGGACTGCTAGAAATTTACAGGCAGGCGACTTTGTTTAGGGATGAAACTTTAATGTTGCAAGACAGTGGCCCTCCAGGCCAAAGCTTCCTATCCCTAATCCATAGGATAGAATAGGGTATATGACGTACATGTTGTTGGTTTTGATGCTATAAATGTCTAACTTGTTTGGTCTGTTTTGCCATAGATCTGATGGCACTGAAAGAGGCAAGTCATCATGACCCCATTGAAAGAGAAGAGAAAGACCTTTATGATAAACATCATGATTTCATGACTGGAGAAAGATCGACAGGGGCTAAAAAGACTTCCTCACAAAGAAGAGCTCAAAAGACAGGAACTAAAAGTTATTTCGCCTGCCAACAGTGTGGAATGAGTTACAGAGATAAAGCAGACCTTAACAGACACATGAGAGTTCACACTGGAGAGAAACCGTACACCTGCCAACAGTGTGGAAAGAGTTTCAGAAGTAAAGGAAACCTTAACATCCACATGAGCGTTCACACTGGAGAGAAGCCTTACACCTGCCAACAGTGTGGAAAGAGTTTCAGAAGTAAAGGACAGCTTAAAGTCCACATGAGAAGTCATACTGGAGAGAAACCATTTGTCTGCCAGTGTGGAAAGAGTTTCAGACGTAAAGAACACCTTAAAGTTCACATGAGAGTTCACACTGGAGAGAAGCCTTACACCTGTACTCTGTGTGGGAATGGCTTCGCAGGGGCACGAAGCCTTCGGGAACACATGAATATTCACACTGGAGAAAAGCCATTCACATGTGATCAGTGTGGAAAGAGTTTCAGATTTAAAGTTAACCTTAATCGCCACATGATAATTCACACTGGAGAGAAGCCATTCACATGTGGTCAGTGTGGAAATAGTTTCAGATTTAAAGATAACCTTAAGTGCCACATGAGGATTCACTCGAACGGTTTTAGTTGTCATCAGTGAGGAATGAGTTTCACAGACAGGAAACACTATGAGAATCATGTGACAACTCACATCGTAGAGAAGTTCCCATGTCTTCAGTGTGAGAAGAGTTTGCCATATCAAAGAGACCAGAAACGGCATTTGAAAACTCTTTCTGGAAATAAATTGAAGTGTTCATCAGTGTGACAAGGTTTAAAGGAGCAATTTCAAAAATCAACTGATTTGTCTTTTACCATCACTTACGGATACTCCTGAAAAGTCATGCAAATCCGAGGCTCTGCCATTTCAAATGGCACCAGAATCTGTGTGAAATCAGAGCTATTTTCATACTGCAGCTGAATCTGGGGTCCGTTCTTCATACCCCGCTTAATGCATCTGAGATGATTTGACAGATCCCAGATCTTCTAATCGTGATAACGGATCTCTGGCTAATTTGGTTCTTCAAATGAATTTGCAGATTGGATCAAAATATCTGGATTAAGTTATCTGAGATTACTGTGCGTTCTTATGTTCACTGGGCAGATGCATCAATACTCGAAACCATGACCAGTAATGCAGCGATTGGCTGGCGGCAGGACAACATAATGACGTCGTATATTTAACGAAGCCACCTGGCAAAAAACTAATTTCTGGACCTTAAAAGGAAACCGCCAACTCTCAAATTATTTTATGCTGTTCACTTTATTTCATATTCATCTTGATTTAACACAATTATATCAGGTTTCTGGTTCAAATGTAATTGCTTCAAGTTATATTGACTTAAAACCGTTACTCTTTGACATAACTTGTTTTAATTTGTTTCAATCAAGTAACCCAATCAAACAGGACTTTCACTTCCCATCATGCTTTGCAAAGGGTCTAAATTCGGAGAGTAAATGTTTAAATAAAGTGCTATTTGATGCATTTTTAACAAGATGAGAAAATGGAGAGACTTTTTAATGTTTTGTTATGTTGGTATTTAAAAAGTTTGTGTAATGTTAGTGCTTTTGGAGGTTACCATTGTGGTGAAGTGTAGAGCATGTGCTTGGGCTGAGGACCTGCTGATAACAATTTAAGCTGTTTTAATAATAAAATAATTTGGTTTACTTTATGGACTATTGTATGTGATTTATTGTTAGCAGTAGCAAGTGGAACGGTATTACATGTCAGTCTAGTGCGTGTTTACATAGAAAAACAATGGAATAGTAGCGCATTTGAATGAATGAGTCGATAGCTAACAACACGAAGACATTTGAAGCAGTTTTACTCACCGCCTGCTTTCAACACACGAGTCACGACCTTACAAAGTCCATCTCACTACAGTGGCTCTACAAGAACTTTATGAAGCGACGAGAATAGTTTTTGTGTGCAAAAAACCCCTAAATAACGACTTGTATAGTGATGACCGATTTCAAAACACTGCATCATGAAGCTTCGAAGCGTTATGAATCTGCGAGTCGATTCAAACTGCTGAAATCACATTACTTTGGGGATCCAAACAGCTGAAGCAGAGCCATGAACTGATTGCCCTGTTGGAGCGGTGAGGGGAAATAGGACAATCAGTTTGTAGCTCTGCTTCAGCTGTGCCTCTGCGATTAGTGTCGAAGATTTCTCTTTCTATAATAATTTCTTCTTCAAGGATAATTGATTTCAGAAGAGGCTTTATTCACACCAAACACAGCAATGAAGCCGGAGGGCCGTCAGCCACCGGCCCTCCTGCTACTTGACTTTTCTGTCATATATATACCATAGTTGTCTTCCTAACATGGTAAACACCACCCCACCTGGCTCTGGCTCACATATGGCCACATTCTAAGTTCTAATTCTGTTCCTGTCCTTCTAAAGGGCATTCTCAAAGTCAGCACACTTTTTTTAAACACAGTCAGCAACCATTTGACCACACTTGAAACATCATTACACATTTGAACATAATAGTGTCTTTTCATTAGCCATAAAATGCTAATATTTACATAATAAAATCTTCTACATATTCCCCCCTCTGGGGCTTAACTAAGCCCCACCTTCACTAACCTTTTCCCAGATGTGTAGTTTCAGAATCCAGTTTTTCAGTTATGCTACCTAATGACTTAAAATAAGTCACTCAGTTTCACTACCAATGACTAGATTATGCAACCACACTCCGGAGGAACATTAGAACCAAACATCTCCTTCCAGATTTTGCTTTTGTTCTCTTTTTCAGGAATGGAGTAAAAGATTCTAATTTCCCTAATTCCTATGTCTTATCATCGGTACATTGTTATAAGCATGAGTGTGCAATTTGTTCAGCCTTGCCTGTGGTTGTCACAGTTATGTAGTAGTATAATCAAACATCAAATCATACATTATACTATCAAAAGTTCTTTTTATATTGTAGTCATCTTCTTCTTCGTCCTCATTGGAGGTACTTGAATCAACTTCCAATGCTTGCAAAATCCAGCTCGATTTATCAGGCCAGTCCTTATTATCCCTTAGGCTTCCATTGTCCTGAACACCCTCAGATACACCTGGTCACCTGGGTCAATTGGACAAGATGTTTCTGTCTCCTCACTGGGCTGCTTTCTTTTTTCCTGTAAATATATAGCTTTACATATTGCAGTTAGTTTCCTCATATAAGATCTTAATTCCATTTGCAATTGTTCTATAGGCGGTCCTTTGTATCAATCAATTTTAATCAATCAACCTCTGCAATATGGTACATGCATGGGTCGACCCGTAAGCATTCCATGCGGTGTTAAATGTCTGATTCTGTTAGTTTGCATGCGACAACTCATTAGTGCAAGTGAGGCCTATAAATGCAACCAAGTCTTTGTTTTATCCTAAGTTGCTCCAATACTTGTTTAACAGTTTTTTTTAATAAACTCCAACCCATTATCTGAACTTATTTCTGATGGTATTCCAAATCTAGGAATTTACCTCTTTTCCTGAACCCTCATCTGAAGATGGTACTGCTTCTATCGATCAATTATCACAAGCATATATCTTTTACCTTGTACTCGCTTTATCATGTCTACATAATCCATTACCAGATGTCTAAAATTGTCTACCATCGCGTATAAATATGGAGACCAATATCCTTGTTGTTTAATTTTTCTTATTACTTCCCCCCTCGCGCAGTGATCAAATCCCTGCGCATCTGAAATGAGAATGTTCAAAAGCGCTGTTGGTGCAACAATCTGTCCTTCATGTGAACGCCAAATATCTTTTGCATCTTTTTTTGGCCCCCCTCTGATGCCACATATAGTGTTCATAAGGGCCTGCTTGCTGCTGTATTCACACAATATCTTCCAGTTGTGGTTGTGGTTCTATCAAAACTACTGGAGTAAGCTCACTCTCAACAGTCTCTATTGATTGGGATTTTACTATCATTTATGTTTGTCCTTTTTGATTTATAATTATTTCTTGAGTAATCCCCATTAATTTTGTTTCACACAAGACTTTTATGAAATTTTTGTCAACAGAGTAAAAATTTAATGGATTTATTGTTGAATTCCACTGGAATTGTTCAGCTTTTTTCATCATTGGCTGTAAATCGTTTGGCTTCCTAATTCTTTCCTGTAAAGATATAAAGATATAAAGATATGTGGAACAGACTATGGTACATTGAACCAACTTTTTTATAAATTCATTTTCAGTTATTTTCATTACTGCTCACTGTTTACCTATTATGATGTATTTTGAGGTAATCTCAATTTTATTTTATTTTATTTTTTTTACTATCTGTTTCTTTTTGCCATTTATTTTTTATTTTTCCATCTCTCTCATCGTCATATATCAGTTAAATCCTGACTTTGGTAACTGAGCTTCAGAAATCTGCACTTCAATAAACTATATTAATGATTTATATTAATTTATTAATGATTTGTCTTACATCATTTTCTATTTGTCTTATACAGTATACATTTGCTTTTGGCTCAGAAATCATCATTTGAGTTCCTATTCCTTGTAAGTCTATATACATTCCTTTTGAGAACACCAAATTTGAAATCCTAATTTACATAATGCTTCTCTTCCTAACAAGTTTACAGGAGTTTGATTTGATACAAGAACTGGTAAGGTCACACTTTTATTTTTAGTCTGTAAGCAAACTGGAGCTGTCAGAGGAATTAACTGTATTTGTCCCCTGTCTCTGCAAATTTTGAGCAGGTCGTTGCCAACCACCCCACCTTTCACCCCTGAGTGACTGTTGCCATGGATTGTTGGGCAATTGGTTTTGATATGTCCCAGTTGTCCACTACCCCCTCTGTCCTCCATGCTGTGTATTTCTTTTCCAACCTGCCGGCCCTTGTTGCTGACTGTGGGTGCAGGAATCTGGTGTACATTTGGAGGAATTGCTGCAGTGGGTTATTTACAGAGGTATTCACAGAAGCATTCACAGGAGTCATTTGCCATTTGGTCTGACTCTTCTCTTCAATGGGTCTCCTTCTGGATTCCCAGTCTCTTGCTTCCATTTTTCGCAATGCCTGCCATATTGCCGGACGATATGCATCAAAAACAGTCTCATAGCAAGAGTTCACAGTTCAGAAGCTTGAAGAATTTCTTCCTTTTTTGATCCACTTAGATTTTTTCCCAGAAGTGTTTTAATGTCCCCCACAGATCACAATTTGCCCACTGTTTCTTCTTCAAACACTCTAATCCATTTCCCAGCTCTCTCCTGGATGTCAGGAAGGTAGTTGACAAGCCCCTCAAAATCTTTTGTCACCCATAATTAAAATAGGGAGTTGTTTTACCAGAGTTCTTATCTTGTAACCACCTTTCTTCATCAAATGGTACCTCCTCTTCATTTTCTATATTTAAACTCTCTAATATTTTTTTTTCTATCACTCGCCTGTATTTCTGCGCATTTTATTAATTCTTCTATTTCTTTGATGCTTTTATCTAAGTCTTCTATTTTTGTTTCTGTTTCACCTTTTTATTTATTTATTTTTTATTTTATTATTCTTTTTTTTCTTTCTGCCTGTTTATCTTCATACTTAACAATCTAACGGTACATTTTTCTCAAATGTTTTACTTTTCTCCTTTTGTCTCACATCTTGTCTTGTTTGTTTTTCGTTTTCTAACTCCATCTGTCCTTCCATTTGCATTTAGGATTGGGAACTGCCCTTCTGGAGTTACATTTGACATGAGTATTAGAAAACATGTTTTCTTTTCTCTTTGTTTCCTTGCCTGTTTTATATATATATATATATATTTTTAATAATTCTTCTCCTTCTTTTCTAAACAATGCCAGCACTGCTTTTTCCTTTTCTCTTTTAATTTATCTCTTCTTTTTCTTTAAACTGTTCTTGATTTTGTAATTTTTTATCAAGGTTTCCATTTCTTCGCATAATGTTACATCAAATGTCCCTTGCTTTGGCCATTTGGTTATCATATCCTGAGTTCTTTGTTTGCCATTTATTTGACATCTTATCTATAAATTCTTTACACAATTGGTATTTTGATCCTAGCATTTCCACTGGAGTGGCCATATTGTCCTTTAATCAATAATTATTTTAATAACCAATTTCTAGACTTGATTTGCAATGTTCTCAAATTAAATTTTCAAAAGAATAATCACTTATTTATTTTTATTTTATTTAACTTTACCTTTTATTTTTTATCATATGCAAGCTTTATAATATTTTAATCATCAACTGCTTTTTAACTTTCCAATTTTTCTTTTACTTTTTAACTTTACTTTGCATGAATAGTATAAAATTATTCACAACTTGTCATATAATTTATTACTTTATTCTAATTCTGCAATGTCACTTTTCCTAACTGAATGTAACATTCACAATCTCACATTCACAATATTCAAAGCACTCATACAAGTCTCCTCTCATACTCTCTCTCAAATGAAGCACCCCTCCCCTACCTCTTTCAGAGTTCAGGGGGTCACTGCTCCACAACTTATTTTTAACTCAGAGTCCACACAGCCACACTCACATACACTTACACTTAGCCACAGACAACCCAGCACTCTCAACACTTGGCGCCTGAACACATCTAATTTACCTGACTTTATTAAACTTCTATTTGCATAATTACTTGTTATCCATCAAGGCCCTCTTAACAGGTAATCACAGCTAATTAACCTAATTTTTTAAACTTCTGTGCTCATGCTGTACTTTGCCATCCATCAAGGCTCACTTGGCTCGTACCACAGATAGTTTACCTGACTTTATTAAACATCTAGGTGCATGATTATTTCTGCTATCCATCCAGGCCCTCTTAGCGAGAAATAAACACAGCTAATTTACCTGACCTTTACATATCTCTTAATATTCCCAAGGCCATAATTGTTAGAAATTATACTGCATGCATTTATTCTGAAATCAAAAATCCTTTTTAGTTCTTTAAATTTGGAGAAGCTGTCTTA
This sequence comes from Romanogobio albipinnatus, assembly GCA_023566225.1. NCBI lineage: Eukaryota > Metazoa > Chordata > Actinopteri > Cypriniformes > Gobionidae > Romanogobio > Romanogobio albipinnatus. Next base: position 60,863,613 of record CM042240.1, read on the forward strand.
CCATAACAGGTACATTTCTGGCGAATAACACAAACTTAAGCAAAAACTGCTTACCTATTCAAATTTGTGGCCACTGTTTGTGCTGATTCGTCCAGAAACGTCCTGCCATGGTTTCTTTATCAGCTCCTGAGTTGTCCTGCCGGGGTCGCCATTTATGTCGAAAATTTCTCTTTCAATAAAAAATTTCTTCTTCAAGGATAATTGATTTCAGAAGAGGCTTTATTCACACCAAACACAGCAATGAAGCCGGAGGGCCGTCAGCCACCGGCCCTCCTGCTACTGTAGAAGATTTTATTATGTAAATTTTAGCATTTTATGGCTAATGAAAAGACACTATTATGTTCAAATGTGTAATGATGTTTCAAGGGTGGTCAAATGGTTGCTGGCTGTGTTTAAAAGTGTGCTGACTTTGAGAATGCCCTTTAGAAGGACAGGAACAGAATTAGAACTTAGAATGTGGTGATATGTGAGCCAGGGGTGGTTACCATGCTAGGAAGACAACAGTGGTTACCAAAATAGGAAGACAACTATGGTATATATATGACAGAAAAGTCAAGTAGCAGGAGGGCCGGTGGCTGACGGCCCTCCGGCTTCATTGCTGTGTTTGGTGTGAATAAAGCCTCTTCTGAAATCAATTATCCTTGAAGAAGAAATGTTTTATTGAAAGAGAAATTTTCGACATTAGCTCATGAGGGACGACCACAATTACAGAAATCCAATGTAATCTTTAATGCAGCAAGAAAGAAAACAAAAGAAGAGGGAGATCTTTAAGTTCTGTAGGCAGCTAATATTATATCAAACTGCAGAAACCTGCTGCACCTCCAGTTTGTGTTGTAAAATGGATAATCTCTTCCAAACCACTGTGTTGCCTATCCAGCTCCTTTTATTAATTTAGCTACTTGATTATTAATTTACTTGTTTTACTTTCACACTATTTGTTTATTTACTATTAAATACAGTATTAATATTAGATAAAACAAGATAGATATTTGAAGATATTTACACCTTGCTTTTCCATTCATTCCTCCTGTGTGTCTGCAGGTGCTTTAAAGGGAAAAGTCAAATTCATTAAATAGTCTTGAATTTAAATTCAGCGTGTTTTAACTGGAATGTAAAGATTTTGATCACATTTCAAGTTTCACTTCATTTTGTAGTACATTTGTAATGTATAATTAGTCACATTTCCAAATATTTACTAACATCTTGTTGTTTTAGGTGCATTACAAGTGAATGCTGATAAAAAGGAGGCATCAGAGTTCATCTTTGCTGGGATGGTGCACAAACGCCCCTGAAAATCTTGGGGGCACTACTCGTGGTGGAAACCCATGAGTTTAGAGTATTCAGAGTATTTCATTCTTTCTTCTACCTTTTTTCTTTCAGTACTACTGTCCTATTTCTGTCTTTATTGGCGAGTTTCCATTTGTATTTACTTCCATTTTGCAGATGCAGGTTGTCATGTTTTTCACTTGTGTTATAAATTCAGATGTAATTGTTTTAAGTCAATGTGAGATTTCCTGTTGAAACTGTGGGGGCATAAATAAATACATGTGCATGTAAACTGAAGGATGTTGTTTACTTTGAGTGACTTTTTGATACAAAATCATATCAATTGCAGCCATAATATGAAAATTAACTGCCATAGAATCCTGCTGTACATAAAGCAAGATTGATGTTATTGTGTTTCTGTGTTGATTCAGTGTTAAATAATTGATTTAATTAAAGTTGAAAAAAAAAATAGATTTTATGGCCATCTTGATCTATTTTTCATAGTTGAAATAACATTATTTCAAGGTGCAAACCTGATGAAAAATCAGTTTTAAATATCAAAATTTTTTCAATGATAATTTGATTAAATAAATGATTTAGTTGTAGTTGAAAAAATATTGATTTTAAGGCCATCTTGACAACATTCAAAAGTCAACTAAAAACTCAGCTCTTCCGTAACCACTTGACCTCATAAAAAAAAAAAAAACTTTCCTTTCCTCTTTCTTCTCCTTTTTTCCCTCCCTACTCTAGCCTGTGCTACACTGAGCAATGTACACGGTCTCAGTATTTCGGGCACTTGTTGCGCTTACTTGACTCTTCATGACCAATCGCTTCGTGTACCCCCAAGTTGTACGTCGCTTTGGATAAAAGCGTCTGCTAAATGCATGTAAATGTATTTTTCATCATTGAAATAACATTATTTCAGGGTGAAAACCTGATGAAAAATCAATGTTAAAATTCAACATTGATTCAATGATATTTTAGTTGATGCATTAGCATTAATTCAACGATGATTCAGTGTTGGTCTGCTATCTGGGAACCTTCTCAGCTCGGACGAGATTAACTTTCCCTTCCTCCCTTTTTGGCAAAGACACTCGCTCTTAAACACCTTTAAATTTCCTGCAGACCGACCCAGCTCCAGAAGGACCAAACGGACAGAGAGCTTCAGCGCACGAACACTGAGAAACTCCAACCCAATCTTGCTTTCCACAACACAAAAACCATGCAAGTATAAATTCTATCGAAATTTCGATGCGTTAAGACATTATACCCTGTTTAAGGTGATAAATAGTGTTCTCTGCTGGCTCATAGGGTACCAACTTGTGAAATTGCCATTCCTCTGCCCTCTCTCTCTCTCTCTCTCTCGCTACTTTTTGTTATTCTGTATATACATGTATTCTTTATTTAGTCGTATGTAATCATAGTATCAGTTATTAAAACCATTGTATCCACGTTTTGATTGCCATTGTTGCCACTCACAAAACAGTTTCCCTTTAAAGTCAGATCTAAGCTACGAGCTCTTTGAATACTTTAATTACCCCAATAGTTTGAAGAGTTTATTCTTTCTGGCCAGAAGAATAACCTCTTCAAGGATTTGGTAGAAAAGAGTGAACTTTGTGAGAGTTGATAAAAGATTGTACTGCTCGTTCGTTAAAAGGAACGAATCAGAGGAATTTTCAATACACTATAATATAAAATACTATGTAACTGGCTATGGTTTGTGTTGTTTAACCCTTAGAACCAGAGAAACGTGCCCGCGTGTTTTGCTGGATTTTTCCTAATTATTCCTCAACAGTGTAAAACAACTTAAAATACTCCGTCATTTTTGGCCTCACTGTGTGTGTGTGTGTGTGTGTGTGTGTGGGTGTGGGTGTGGGTGTGTGTGGGTGTGGGTGTGTGTGGGTGTGGGTGTGTGTGTGGAGGGCTGCTCTGTGAGGCTTCGCTTCTTAACCTTAACGGTATTCTATTGTGTTAATGTTCTTGTGGTGACTGGCGCCTACGACAAGAGAACCCTTTTGTTTTTGTAAGTTATTCTGTTTGTATCTACTTTTTGTTATGGTCTGTTATCTACCAAGTTTATATTGTTAATTCTTTGGGGAAAGGATTAGTAGAGAGGTGGGTGCCATTATCTTTATATTCTGTTTTCTCCTGTTTAGGTTTGCAGCTTTTGAGCATTATAACCAATCACGTTTCTGTTGAGCTTATATGACGCAATGTTCAAGAAGAGGTACTATTTTATGTTCATGGCTAATTTATGTTTATGTGCACCTGTTCATATTTACAGATAAATTGCATGGTAATGTAAATAGCTTATAAATGAAAACAAATAAAAACTTATTAGAAGCTGCAATCATTATTTTTGATTATTGCTCTTGATAATGATTATTATTGTTTTATTTTGTTTTTTGTGTGGGGAAAAAGCTATTCATATTCTGGCTACTGACTAAACATGCTAAGAACCGTTTATTAATTAATTAATTTATTTTTGCAAATTAGAAAATCAAGAATACACACTCTTAACAACTTAGCAACTTCAAAACAAGCCCAATATTATTATATTATTTATTTTAATTAATTATTTAGGATATGCACATTGGGACACAGGCAAGCACTAAGGGAGCGCTGCATTATTATTAATATACTTGTTTTTTTTAATTATAGCCTGTAATGATAAAAGCATTATAAAATATTTTTAAAATTAAATTAGGTGCCTCTCCTCCGTTTCCTCTCCATCTCTGTACATCTCTGCTGGTGCCTTTTGTTTGTGAAAATGTGAAACATCTACTAACCATAATTACTTGCATTTATAACCTCACATGCCTGCATGATGAACATGGTGTATGGAGGAGCTGGGATGTATGGGGACGAATTACTACAGCACTTGTATCATTGCACTGATTGGCTATTAGCTGTGATAAGACCGTGTCTTTCAATGTACTTGACAAAACAGCGACCATAAATGTAAAGAAACGAAGTTGCTTTTACAAGCAACCACACTTTTTAAAATAAGCCCCAAAAAAAACGTAACACGCGACACATTTTTTTTTTTTTACACAACTTGCCAAAAAAAGAAGCCCAAAGTTATGTGCTATAGGCGTGAGTCAGAATGTGTTTAGAGTTTTGCAAAAAGAGTGGATGAGATTTACAAACAGTGTCTGAACTTGTTTAAAGTTTTGCCTACAAAGTGACTGATTTGACAAATGGGTTTAGGCCACTGAGCATTGGGTTCAGAGAATGGGGTTTAGTGCTTTAGCAATTGTGAAATATTGTAAGTAAAATCAACTTGGATTTTAAGTCATTTAAACTTAAATTCCATTAAACTAACTTAAAAAAATAGTTGATTCTGGTAAACATAAATTGACATAAAACATAAATTGAGTGAGTTAAAGGAATGTAAAAATAATGTTTTGATAAATTATTGGTCTTATCATTTTTGTTTTGAACTGTATCTGTATTTATTTTTTACCTACCACTACTTTGTCGACATAAGCTTTCAGGAGCAGTGCTCCTCCAGTATTGTCTACTGGACTTTGGTATGGGACAGTTAAAATATGAATGTAGCCAATAAACTTAATCGAACTTCTGAAGAAAACTGTAATGAATTACTTTTTACAGCTTGTTGCTCCTGACCTAGAAACCTGAGATAAGCGTGTCTGGATCAGCGTCAGTCATCTAAGGCTTATCTCAGGAAGGAGTTCACATTGTTTTTAACAGGTAAAAAAAAAAAAAAAAAAAAAAAAGATATATATATATATATATATATAACATTATATATATATATATATATATATATATATATATATATATATATATATATATATATATATATATGTTTAAGTGTTTTATTTTGTAACATTATAGTGCATGTTCTTATACTGAACTCTCTCTGATCTCTCTTTGAACTTTCTCTTTGATTTTCTCATAAAGACTCTTTTTTTCCCCTTCCTGTTTTCTGTAAATTCAGCTTTTTCCCTATCATGCATATATGATAACTGACTAATAACATACCCTTTCGCTTGACGCTCACCATGGAAATAATAAGGTGATACATTCTAAAATAACAGTCACCTTAAAAAACTCATGCTGGTGGGTCACCTAGAATATTTTATACAACATAAGGAAAGATTAGACCCTTCCTTTCAGAGCAGGCCACACAACTCCTGGTCCAAGCTCTTGTTCTCTCCAGACTGGACTATTGTAATGCTCTTCTAGCCGGCATCAAACCCTTGCAGCTGATCCAGAATGTAGCAGCGAGGTTGGTCTTCAATGAGCCAAAGAAAGCCCATGTCATACCTCTCTTCATCAGTCTGCACTGGCTGCCAATAGCCGCTCGCCAGGGACGTGCAGAGAGTTCCTCAGGGGCTCAAATGTAAAAAATGGGTGTATATATATCTATAACTTCCAATATAACAATTAATAGTAGCCCATATTCAGTGGTGTGCGGTGGTGTTTTAAAATGAAGAGGCAAAGTCTTCACTTTTTTTTGTACATATCAAACGTAAACATATGTCCCTACACATAATTTTCCTATAAACATAAGTTGTTCTTACTTTTTCATTAGTCTTTCATTCAGGCCGATTTGAGAATACGCATGAAATCAAGAGGTGGGATTTATCGCGAGAACCAAACATATCCAATCATAACGCGACTTTGGCGGGTCTGTTAAAAGTCAATGGGCTCAGGCAACAGCTGTAACTTTACCTGCGGCTGTCGCTGTTGGACAGTGTTACTTTAAAAAAACGAGGGATTTTTATAATTTTTTTAATGTAACATGTTTTAATATTTGCATTGTTTTATTTTTGTAATATTGTTTATTGTCTCAAGTTTTTTTTAGAAGAGACTGCCTCTCTTGCCTCTTTCTTGACAGCCTACATTTCGAATAATAGCTTTGATTAATGATAAAAAAGGTTTAAAAATCGTGATTGTCTGGCTTGTTTTTTCCTGCCGTTGAGCCGCAGTGTCAGGAAAGATAACTCGAGATTCAAGTGCAAGTGAAACAATTCCTTTATTCAAGGACAGACTCGGACAGCATGTAGAAAACAGTCAGAAAGACGTGGTGCAGCAAGTCCTTGGCAGCACAGGGACTACAATGGGCCGATCTCTGAACACCATCCAAACGAGGAACTGAACGACAGATAGACATCCACACCGGGTCAAGACCGGAACCCCGACCGATGAACCTCCACACAGAAGCAGAACAGGAACTCAGGAAACGAAGGGCAGAACAACTGCAAGGAACAGAGTCTGAACACAAAGAACAATTCGACAACGAACGAACAAACACGGAGACATTAAATAGCTGCGCTGACGAGCCACAGCGATCGTTTTTTGCCAATTTAGTGAACACACACACACACACACACACACACACACACACACAGGAGTTCACTGAATGACCCATATGGCTCGCGAGCCTAGAGGTTGCTGCCCGCTGTTGTAATTCATAACAATTATGAATATGGAATTACAGATACAAATTTATTGTATTTAACTTTTACAATGAGCAGAATAATTACAACAAAAGGAAAAAATATTGAGTCAAGCAAGATATCCATAGCAACGCGTAATGGCAATAACATTTCAGACTGACAGATACTGTACATAAAAAATAAAAATGAGAATTTTCAGACTTTTGAGCGCTTTGTTTCTGTTTTGTAGCCTGACGTCGTCATACTCTGATACTGTCTGATACTGCTCCGTTGGGCTGTGATTATGGGGTGTGTTTCAACAGAACCAGGAAAGACCTCAATTGGATAGACCTACAACCAATCAGAGCAACGGAGCGACGCATAACGTTAGTTGTCAAATGTCAACTGCACTGTGTTGCCAAATTTTTTTACAACACCGGCAAATATCGTTTACACTCATCTTTTTCTTCTAATGTTACTATTCCAGCGTGCATGCAGACAGGGTTGCCAAGTTTTTACAACAAAACCTGGCCAATTGCTGCTCAAAACTAGCTAAAAACAAGCCCTATAGCAACCCCCGGGGGGTTCTGGGAAAAAAATGGCATTTGGGAGGTAAAATATGTGTTATTTTGGCAGGGCTGCCTGGTAATATTCACATTCCTGGGAGAGAGAAGACGTGAAGATTGAAGAAACATTGAGAGTGAAACATGAAGAAACTGAGGAACAAACAGAGAAAGAGGAGAGAGAAGACGTGAAGATTGAAGAAACATTGAGAGTGAAACATGAAGAAACTGAGGAACAAACAGAGAAAGAGGAGAGAGAAGACGTGAAGATTGAAGAAACATTGAGAGTGAAACATGAAGAAACTGAGGAACAAACAGAGAAAGAGGAGAGAGAAGATGTGAAGATTGAAGAAACATTGAGAGTGAAAGATGAAGAAACTGAGGAACACAGAGAAAGAGGAGAGTGAAGACGTGAAGATTGAAGAAACATTGAGAGTGAAACATGAAGAAACTGAGGAACACAGAGAAAGAGGAGAGAGAAGACGTGAAGATTGAAGAAACATTGAGAGTGAAACATGAAGAAACTGAGGAACAAACAGAGAAAGAGGAGAGAGAAGACGTGAAGATTGAGGAAACATTGAGAGTGAAACATGAAGAAACTGAGGAACAAACAGAGAAAGAGGAGAGAGAAGATGTGAAGATTGAAGAAACATTGAGAGTGAAACATGAAGAAACTGAGGAACACACAGAGAAAGAGGAGAGAGAAGACGTGAAGATTGAAGAAACATTGAGAGTGAAACATGAAGAAACTGAGGAACAAACAGAGAAAGAGGAGAGAGAAGATGTGAAGATTGAAGAAACATTGAGAGTGAAACATGAAGAAACTGAGGAACAAACAGAGAAAGAGGAGAGAGAAGACGTGAAGATTGAAGAAACATTGAGAGTGAAACATGAAGAAACATTGAGAGTGAAACATGAAGAAACATTGAGAGTGAAACATGAAGAAACTGAGGAACAAACAGAGAAAGAGGAGAGAGAAGACGTGAAGATTGAAGAAACATTGAGAGTGAAACATGAAGAAACTGAGGAACAAACAGAGAAAGAGGAGAGAGAAGACGTGAAGATTGAAGAAACATTGAGAGTGAAACATGAAGAAACTGAGGAACACAGAGAAAGAGGAGAGAGAAGACGTGAAGATTGAAGAAACATTGAGAGTGAAACATGAAGAAACATTGAGAGTGAAACATGAAGAAACTGAGGAACAAACAGAGAAAGAGGAGAGTGAAGACATGAAACATGAAGAAACATTGAGAGTGAAACATGAAGAAACTGAGGAACAAACAGAGAAAGAGGAGAGAGAAGACGTGAAGATTGAAGAAACATTGAGAGTGAAACGTGAAGAAACTGAGGAACAAACAGAGAAAGAGGAGAGAGAAGACGTGAAGATTGAAGAAACATTGAGATTGAAACATGAAGAAACTGAGGAACACAGAGAAAGAGGAGAGAGAAGACGTGAAGATTGAAGAAACATTGAGAGTGAAAGATGAAGAAACTGAGGAACAAACAGAGAAAGAGGAGAGAGAAGACGTGAAGATTGAAGAAACATTGAGAGTGAAACGTGAAGAAACTGAGGAACAAACAGAGAAAGAGGAGAGAGAAGACGTGAAGATTGAAGAAACATTGAGAGTGAAACATGAAGAAACTGAGGAACAAACAGAGAAAGAGGAGAGAGAAGACGTGAAGATTGAAGAAACATTGAGAGTGAAACATGAAGAAACTGAGGAACACACAGGTTGGTTTCATTCTCAAAGCTGAACTCAATCATTTGATCATTATTATGATCCTTATTAAATGTCCAGCTCTACAGAAATTAATAATTTTGAAGAATATCAATAATATTTTACCTTTAATATTTTGTATTTTAAAGGGGATTTTTTACAAAAAATAGTAAATACACTACATATGTACCTCTAAATTATGCACCATTAATCATCTGCAATGCAAAGGTGTAAGCACTGTATAGCCTTACATATACATATGACTATAAACAGCTGCTGCTGAGTCAGAACACAAGATAAAGAATTACTTGTGTTCGGTTATTTATTTTGATATATGTAACCTGTCCTTCGAACCGGAGTCTCAGGTGTGGGAGGAGGGTGCTAACAAGGATGCTAAAGGCCACAACCACTAGCGCCAGTCGCTAACACGCCTCCTGAAGCTAGGGGAGTGAAATTTACACGCACAGCTCTTACTGGCCTACGTCCATTCAGTGTTGGGCAAGCTACTCTTTACAAGCTACTTGTAAGTTAAAGTAGTTAAGTTACATTTAAGCTACCATTTTGAAAAAGTAGTTAGCATAGGGTGAATTCTGATTTATTGGGACACTTTTTCCAAGTCCTTTCAATGGAAAAAAAGTGTCCGAATCATTTGATTGTGTAAACTTTCCGATACACACAATACTCAAATATAGCCTGTATCTCAAACTGTCTGTCAGAGTGCAAAATGGCTACACATTTAACATCAGTGCAAGAACAAAATGCATTAAACTTAAATGAAATGCTCAGGAGTCAGGATTAGTCTAAAAATGCAGGTTAAAGTCACAGCTCATGCAGTGATGGAGCGCAGCTTTCTGAACAGAAACGCTCTGAGACGCCAGTCATGTGCCGTTTGCGTAGACGGAGTGGAAGCCTTTAGACTTGTATCAACGCTTAAGAATTCCTGGAAAATGTGTACCAGACCATAAAATATATTTGAAAGCAATTCTATGTGCCGTGTTCAAGGGTTTGTGTTTTCTAAAGAGTGATTATTATGGGTATTGCATTAATTGCTGGTGTAAATTCCTTATTTCATTAAGAGGGGTTTTGTGTAGGACCAAGACAAAGCTGACTACACCAGATCTTTGTACTTTTTTTTTTTTACTTGAAACTTATAATGACAGAAATCCTGTCTGGCACTCCAGCATATAAAAAACCCTAACAAAAAGGTGGGGAAACTTTACAAAAGCGACTTACAAAAATCTGTATCACATGTTTTTTTTCTCTTTCGATTCTAGCGGTTTCACAGGATATCATGTTTTTTTTCACTGGGCCTTTATTACGGCTTAATTTACTGCCAGGAGTAAACATTGTAAGCTAATTAAAATGTTTTAATCAAATCAGTATTATTATTAATCAAAGTACCCTCTACTGCACAATAGGTATATTTCTGTTATTTCAAGTTATACCGGGGGGAGAAATTCAAAAAGAGTTTTTGTTTAAAACAAGCAAAATTATCTGCCAAAGTGGTAAGAAAAATCTTGTATCTAGAAACAAGATTTCAAACATAAACTTTTCATTGCACTTGGTGATGTAAGGCTTGGATGAGCTGCTTGGCTCTCTACACACTGTTCTTGAGCTAATCTGAAGGCCACATGAAGTTTGGAGGTCTGGAGCTATTGACTTTGCTGAAAGTTGGTGACTTCTGTGCACCTCAGCATGCGCTGACCCCGCTCTGTGATTTTACATGGCCTATAACTTCATGGCTGAGTTGCTGTTGTTCCCAATTGCTTCCACTTTGTTATAATACCACTAACAGTTGAACGTGGAATATTTAGTTCGGAGGACATTTTTTCGATTGGATTTATTGCACAGGTGGCAACCGATCACAGTACCACGCTTGAGTAACCCATTCTTTCACAAATGTTTGTAGAAGCGTCTGCATGCCTAGTGCTTGATTTATACACCATGGCCATGGAAGTGACTGGAGCACCTGAATTCAATGATTTGGAGGGGTGCCCCAATACTTGTGGCAATATAGTGTATATGAAGAGCTCTTTTCCAAAACGCGATAAACGCCATTTAAAAAAAAAAAAGAGTTTATCATGTCATTTTGCTGTGTACTGAACCTATTCACTGCTCCATCAACATTTCATGCCGAATCGCTATATTTCCTTGTTTAAAATGTACTGCATGATGCTGTTTCTTTCCAAAGCGCGATAAACGCCAAACCTATTTTTAGCCAAAACACGATATATCCTCTTGACGAATCAGAATTCGATGAGCGTACTACGTAATCCAACAGGGCGGCACTCTGAACAGCTGTTTGTTTACGTTCATTCATTAAAATGAGTGCTTTAAACTCTGATAACACTTTTGATGGCCTTGATGAGCAAGTGAGACCTACACCTGGGGGTAGAAAACGCCGTCTGGACAAAGAAAATCACAAAAAACAACAAAAAAAGAAGCTTCGTCACTCAGGTAGCGCGTTGATAACAACAGTGGGATGTCAACACAAAGCTGCTGCCAAAGTTTTCTGTCAGGCCGAGAGGCTGTCGCCGGACGATCTGAGGATACATTTCAATTATTTTTATGAAAAACCAAACAAGGTTGACCAGGATCACGCCATACTTCATCTCATGGACTTCACGCAAGTGACAAGGAAGCGTCCGAAAGTCCAGGACCATAAGCACGCTAGCATTCGCATTTCGCACGCATACACACACTCGCATTCACTCACACGAGCTCGCACACGCACACACACACACACACACTCACTCGCATTCACACGCACACTCGCATTCACTCACACGAGCTCACACACACACACGCATACACACACACACACACACACTCGCATTCACTCACACACACACACACACACACACGCATACACTCACTCACTCACTCTCACACACACTCGCATTCACTCACGCTCACTCTCACACACACACTATGTGATTTAAAAAAATGTATAGCAGACAATGGTCCTACTGTTTTACAGGTTAGACACTTTACTGTATGCACTATTAAATGCATTGTTGAATATTGAATATAATAATTCGTTTTTTTTTTCATGCATATGTAGTGGTCCTATTTGTTACAGGCTTTACACTTTACTAAAAATGACTGTATTTTTATGTGTAGGCTATTATATGTTTTATATTTATATTGAATATGTATTACTAAATAACTTATTGAATATTGTTATCATTATCATCAATAATTTATATTAATTTATGAGTCCCTGATTATATGTTGCATGTTCTCTTGTTGTTGTTTAAAAAAAAAAGACAAACCATGAATAAATAAAAAAAATGATGGATTTATAGCGTTTTGAAAAAAAATGAATGGATTTATAGCGTTTTGAAAAAAAAAAGTATTAACTTTGAATTTATCATCAACAATATTGTTGTTTGATTTAATAATCATTGTTCAACATGTTCAGACTGAGCCAAAAAAACATTTTAACAGGATAAATTGAATATTCACAAAATGTGTAGGTCTAGGTAAAAAAAACTATTTTCCTGAAAACTATTGAAATGGATTTATAGCGTTTTGGAAAAGAGCTCCTCATATCTTTTACCTCTTCAGGGGCTCAACATTTCATTCAGTATATTTGACAAGGTTAGATTTTTATGCTGAATAATGTTTGAGGATTGTGTTAGTTTGCATGTACTTGATCAAAGCTTCTATCGCTTGTTTCTGCTTCTTCGTCAGTGTTTTGAATTAGAGGTTCTGTACTGATTCAGAAGATCTGTCATAGCGCCCCCCACCGTATACCATTGAAAACAAGGACTGCCGGAAAAATTGTCATCAATCTCATCAATGGCAGGGAAAGAGTTAATCATTCTTCTGGGTGTTATAGATTTTTAATCAAATTAAAAAAATAAAGTAAAACGTGTCTTGAAACAAAAATCAAGGGTGTACTCACACTAGGCGATCTGAGCACTTTTGACCTCCAAAGTCTGGTTCATTTGACTAGTGTGATTACTGTACCCTGGCCCATCTGAAGAGGTGGCATGGTTCGCTTGAGCGCGGTACGCATGTAGTGTGATCGCTAACCGTGCCAGTGCACGGAACAGCTACTACTTTTGTGTGCGCTACTGTCTTCATTATGACAGCAAACATCTTCTGTTACTACTTGATTAGTACACTTTTCAATTAATTGAATTAATTCAAGTATATTTAGGTTTATAACAGGTCTGGTTCTCACCTTATCTATGAACAGAAATTGTAGTTTGCGCTTAAAGTTGCAAATTCCTCCATCAATGTCAGTTCTCTTCCAACAAGCTAACCAGATATGATAAATAAGGGAGACAAAATGTGCAGTGGTGTTTGAAAACCACTGGGTGTATTGAGTAAAACTCTGTAGACGGGGTGGGAAACTCTGGTCCTGGAGGGCCACTATTCTGCAGACTTTAGCTCCATCCTTGATCAAACACACCTGCAAAATTCAACCCAACCCCCAAATTTAACCCAAAGGCTTCAGGACTTTTTTACAGGCAGATTTGGGATGAAACTTAACTTTGCTAGCCAGTGGCCCTCCAGGACCAAATGTGTCCACCCCTGATCCATTGGATAGAATAGGGTATATAACATACACATTGTTCGTTTTGATGCTTTAAATGTCTAAATTGTTTTATGTATGTTTTTGCCCTAGATCTCATGGAACTGAAAGAGGCAAGTCATGAACTCAATGAAAGGGAAGAAGAGAAAGACCATTATGATAAACATCATAATTTCATGACTGGAGAAAGATCGACACAGGCTAAAAAGACTTCCTCACAAAAAAGAGCTCAAAAGACAGGAACTAAAAATTATTTCACCTGCCAACAGTGTGGAAAGAGTTTCAGACACAAAGGAAATCTTAACGTTCACGTGAGAACTCACACTGGAGAGAAGCCTTACACCTGCCAACAGTGTGGAAAGAGTTTCAACCGAAAAGCAAACCTTAATGTTCACATGAGAATCCACACTGGAGAGAAGCCTTACACCTGCCAACAGTGTGGAGAGAGTTTCACTCAACAAGGAAGCCTTATAGTCCACATGAGAATTCACACTGAAGAGAGCCTTTTCACCTGCCAACAGTGTGGAAAGAGTTTCAGTGGAAAAGGAAACCTTAAAGTCCACATGAGAATTCACACTGGAGAGAAGTCTTTCGCCTGCCAACAGTGTGGAACGAGTTTCAATCGAAAAGAAAGCTTTAACAGGCACATGAGAATTCACACTGGAGAGAAACCTTACACCTGCCAACAGTGTGGAAAGAGTTTCGCTGGCAAAGGAAACCTTATAGCCCATATGAGAGTTCACACTGGAGAGAGCTCTTTCACCTGCACTCTGTGTGGGAATGGCTTCACACGGGAACAAAGCCTTAGGAAACACATGAATATTCACACTGGAGAAAATCCATTCTCATGTGATCAGTGTGGAAAGAATTTCAGACATAAATTGACCCTTAATAACCACATGAGAATTCACACTGGAGAGAAGCCATTCACATTCTTGTGCAACTTTGTTTCTTAGTTGTAGTATTACTTTGCTAAAAATATATATTATTTCTCATTATGGCATAGCTTTCTGCCCACCCAATTAGGCGAATAAAGTAATGATAAAAAAAAAACCCACACGATCAAGGGCCCGGCACGAGCATCAGTTGAAAATGATATCGCCACTGGGACGTTCTAAAACACTTAACATGAAAAAGCTTAACGTGGCTTAATTAACTAAGACAGTGTTATTAACAAACCACACTTGGTGAACACCATGCTAATAAGGCATACTATGTACAGAAAAGCAGATGAGCCCTGAATATGAACACGACACATTTAATTAAGCATTTTCCTCCCATAATGAAAACGCTTAATACACAGTAACATTAAAAGACCAAACTTGGTAAACATTATACTAATAAAGCATACTATACAGAAACATTGGTTTGTGCAGATCTTTTAATATCACTTAGTAGCCTACATTAAATGACATTAAGTTTTTTATTTATAACGGTTTTCTATGAGAGGACAGCCAGGGGAATTTTTTTTATATCAAAGAGCATCCATTCTTTGCTTTACGAATTTGCAGGGCAATCTGAATCTGTGGTTTGTCTCATCTGCAAACAAACTGTTGCATTAAAAATCTAATGAGAATACACATTACAAAGCTAACGAAGTTACCATAGTTGGTGAAATGAAGTCATGTGCCACCTACAGGCCTTTTGGGTGAAGTGTAGGTTGCTAGAGCAAATGCAAAATGGCCATAACTACATTACCCTTTTTGAGAGAATAATTATGATTATGATTTTGAGCAAAATAATAGTGATTATCAGTTTAACCATTATTGTGCAGCCCTGATTTGGACTGTAAAAAATAAAATGTATATATATATATATATTTTTTGCAGTGTGCTTTTACCTGTGATGATCTAAATCAGGGGTGTCCAACCCTGGTCCTGGAGAGCTACCACTAGGGTTGCCACCTTCAGTGTGGCAAATAAGGGACACCCATTCACGATAACCCCCCCCCCCCCAATAATAAACCATTAGAAAACATAAGATCAAGTACGTGAACTTGCAACAGAACACTTGTTATATTATTTTACATTTGATTATTTAATTTAATTCTAAAGAACTCTTAGCCTATTTGGTGCACTTTAAAGGGATAGTTCACCCAAAAATGCAAATTCTGTCATCATTTACTCACCCTCAAGATGTTCCAAACCTGTATAGGTTTCTTTGTTCTGCTGAACACAAAAGAAGATATTTTGAAGAAAGTTTGTACCAGGCTGCTTTGGGGGCACCATTGACTTCCACAGTAATCTTTTCAATTCAATTCAATTCAAATTTATTTGTATAGCGCTTTTCACAATACACATCGTTTCAAAGCAGCTTTACAGAAAGTGCATTTCATAGATGAACAGTATAAAAAATGTTAGAAACACAATGTTAAAGAACAATGTTCGAAAAAGCTAATCAGTCGTATATTAATTTAGGCCATAACATTAACAACGCTGGCGTTGAGTCGTCTCTTCACAGGCGTGGAGTCGTCTCATCACAGGTGTTGGGGCATCCGAAGTCTTCATGAGAGGCTGGATACATACTGGAGCTGACGAACTATTTACCTCGGGACTAGTGTCCCGAGATAACAACAGAAAAGCATATGGGAAATAATTAGCGTAGCTGCTGTTCAGAATATTATATTAATGCTGTTGTTCCCATTTAACTGTAGTATAAAAGGCAATTATAATGTGAATGCTTGGCTAAAGAGATGCGTCTTTAATCTAGTTTTAAACTGGGACAGCGAGTCTGAACCTCGGACAATATCAGGAAGACTATTCCAGAGTTTAGGAGCTAAATGTGAAAAAGCCCTCCCTCCTTTAGTGGACTTAGATATCCTAGGAATGACCAGAAGCCTAGAGTTTAGTGACCTTAAAGAGCGCGATGGGTTGTAGGGCGATAGAAGATCCGTTAGATACACTGGAGCTAAACCATTTAGGGCTTTATAGGTCAGTAGCAATACTTTGTAATTGATACGGAACTTAATAGGTAACCAGTGTAGAGATGATAAAATTGGTGTTATATGATCATATTTTCTTGACCTAGTAAGAACTCTAGCAGCTGCGTTTTGGACTAACTGTAGTTTGTTTATTGAGGATGCAGGGCAACCAGCTAATAAAGCATTACAGTAATCTAATCTCGAGGTCATGAATGCATGAACTAACTTTTCTGCATCAGGAATAGATAGCATGTTACGTAGCTTAGCAATGTTTCTAAGGTGGAAAAATGCCGTTCTTGTAACATATGAAATATGATTTTCGAATGTCAGGTTGCGGTCTAGTATAACACCTAGATCTTTTACTGTAGTGGATAAAGTGACAGGACATCCTTCCAAGGTAAAGTTGTATTGTGAGAGGTTTTGTGGGCAGTTTTTTGGACCAATAAGTAATACCTCCGTTTTATCTGAATTTAATAGCAGAAAATTACACGTCATCCAGTATTTAATATCTTCAACACACGCTGTCAGTTTAGATAATTTAGCGTTTTCGTCCGGTCGTGATGAAATATATAATTGAGTGTCATCAGCATAACAGTGGAAATTAATTCCATGTTTTCTTATAATATTACCAAGCGGTAGCATATATATTGAGAATAGTAGAGGGCCTAACACGGATCCTTGCGGCACCCCATAGTCTACTGACATCATCCTGGATTTTTCCCCATTTAGACAGACAAAATGGTAGCGGTCTGATAAGTACTATCTAAACCAGTTTAATGCCTGTCCCTGAACACCAGTATAATTTTGAAGTCGATCTATGAGTATTTTATGATCTATAGTATCGAACGCAGCACTAAGATCGAGTAGAACTAGTATTGAGATACAGCCTTGGTCAGAAGCTAGAAGTAAATAATTTGTGATTTTAACGAGCGCAGTTTCTGTGCTATGATGCGGCCTGAATCCTGATTGAAATTTTTCATAGATATCATTTTCTTGCAAGAAAGAGCACAATTGAGCGGACACAACTTTTTCTAGTATTTTAGACATAAATGGAAGATTTGAAATTGGTCTGTAATTTGCTAGGTTATTATGATCTAATTGTGGCTTCTTAATGAGAGGTTTTATGACTGCCAGCTTGAATATTCTTGGAACATGACCTAAAGATAAAGACGAGTTAATAATATTGAGAAGAGGCTCTTCCAATACAGGTAACAACTCTTTTAGTAGTTTAGTGGGTATTGGATCTAATAAACATGTTGTTGGTTTAGATGCAATGATACGTTTATTTAGCTCTTCCTGTCCTATAATTGTAAAGCGGTGTAGTAGTTCTTGAGGGGCGATAGTAGCGGTTGAATCATAAGACATCATTAAAGATTGTACATTTACGATTTTATTTTTGATGTTTTCTATTTTCTCAGTGAAGAAATTCATAAAATCATTACTACTAAACTGTAACGGAATATTTTGCTCAGGCGATGCTTGTTTATTTGTTAGTCTAGCCATGGTGTTAAATAAAAACCTTGGGTTATTTTGATTATTTTCTATTAGTTTGTGGAGATGCTCAGCCCTGGCTGCTTTTAGGGCCTTTTTATAACGTGACATACTATCTCTCCACGCGATTCTAAAGACCTCTAAATTAGTTTGTTTCCATTTACGCTCTAAGTTACGAGTTTCTCTCTTGATAACATGTGTAGCACTGTTGTACTACGGTGCTTTAGTTTTCTCTCTAACCTTTTTTAATCTAATTGGTGCAACAATTTCTAATGTGCTAGATAAAATGTTGCTCATACTGCTAGTCATTTCCTCTAGTTCATCTGTTTGTTTGGGTTCACTGAGCAGCTGAGACAGATCAGGTAAGCTATTTGAGAATCTATCTTTAGTGGTTGGAATGATTGTTCTGCCTGGTCGATAACGTGGCGCAACATGACAGATTTCAGCAGTACGCAGTATGCAAGTTACCATGTAATGGTCAGTGACATCATCACTTTGCGGTATAATATCTATATCGGTTGGGTTTGTTCCATGTGATATAATTAAATCTAGTGTGTGATTAAGACGATGAGTGGGACCAGTGACGTTTTGCTTGACCCCAAAGGAGTTTAATAGATCTGTAAACGCAGCCCCTAATGCATCATTTGTGTTATCTACGTGTATGTTAAAATCTCCAACAATTAATGCTTTATCGACGTTGACCAATAGATCTGAGAGAAAGTCTGCAAACTCTTTTAAGAAATCAGCATACGGCCCTGGAGGTCTATACACAGTAGCCAAGGCTAGAGATAATACGGATTTCTTTCTTGCATCTAAGAGCGTAACATTTAGCACTAGTACTTCAAACGAATTAAACCTGTGACCTGTTTTCTGAGTAACATTAAGAATATCTCTATAGATTGTTGCAACACCGCCGCCACGACCAATCAGACGGGGCTCATGCTTATAACAGTATCCTGGCGGAGTAGACTCATTTAGACCGAAATAATCATTTGGCTTAAGCCAGGTTTCAGTAAGGCAAAGTACATCAAAACTATTATCTGTGACCATTTCATTTACAATAACCGCCTTAGGTGTGAGCGATCTAATGTTTAGAAGACCTAGTTTTAGAAATTGTTTTTGTTCGCTAATATTTAGCTTTTCTGGTTTAATCACAATTATATTTTTCCTGGATCTTACAGTAGATTTAATGTTTGATCTCACTAAACGAGGAATAGACACAGTTTCTATATAATGTTCTACATTGGTACTTATGTCAATTAAGTTAGGACACAATTGTTTTTGTTCACTAATATTGAGATTTTCTGGTTTAATCACAATTATATTTTTCCTGGATCTTACAGTAGATTTAATGTTTGATCTCACTAAACGAGGAATAGACACAGTTTCTATATAATGTTCTACATTGGTACTTATGTCAATTAAGTTAGTACAGGAAAGACTGTGATCTGTACTTACTAGTCATATGGTGGTGTGTAACGCCCTGGAGATGTTGTCCGACAGAAGAGCCGCTCCGATTCTGCTGGGGTGAAGGCCATCAGGACGGAAGAGCCTAGGTCGCTCCCAGAAAAGATTCCAATTATTTACAAAGAGCAGCTTCTGTTCATTACACCATGACATTAACCATTCATTTAGAGCAAATAATCTACTGAACTTTTCATGTCCTAGTCGGTACGTGGGAAGGGGTCCAGACACGATGATCGCTGCTTCAGGCGTTGTTCTGCGCACCGTCTCTAGCAGGCTCTTGTAGTCCTTCTTCAGAACCTCCGTCTGCCGCAGCCTGGTGTCGTTCGTTCCCGCGTGCAGCACGACAGCTCCGATGCGCTCGTCACCGTTCAGGATCTCGGGAACCTGCGCAGCGACATCGAGAACACGAGCACCAGGAAAGCAGTGAGTGATTACTTTGCCTTTACCTGAGGTAGCGTGGACATGCCGGACGATGGAAGTACCGATGACCACAGCGCTGCGTTCCATCTCGCGAAGAGGGGAGAAGCGGTTCCGGGTGGAGATCTCGAAGACCGGGAGGGGCGGAGAGGTCCTAGCTCTGGTCCTGGCTCGCGTCTTCCGCTGGGGAAAAACCAACGGTCCCCGGTGCTGTGTCGGTGCCGGTGTGAACGAAACCAGGGATGATCGCGTCCTGTGCAAAGAAACACACGGAGTAGACGAGCTCGGAGTCAACAGGTTATTAACCACTGACTTGTGTGCATCGGCGCGTGATGTTTCAAGCGCTGATCGTCGCTCTCTCAGCACGGCTTGTCTGTCTAGAAGGTCGCTAATCTGCTTCGCCACAGAGTCCAACTCCAACAGCACCGAATGCAGCTCGAACGTGTCCTCGCCTGCACTCAAAGGTAACATTAGACACACATCCGAGTTCGTCATTGTAGCAGACGTGCTACGATGACGAATTGTCGGTACAGTGACGGGTGTAAATAAGTTACCACGCGTGCAATGCTAGCGGGCTACGGCTTAGCGGAAGTTCGGATATAATTAGTGATATCAAAGCAATCCGATTGTTTTTTATAGAGAATCGTATCGTAGATATATTCACACGCTGTAAATAGTAGAAAATATTCGTTTGTAAGCGAGTGTTAAGGAGAAAATCAAGGATTATGAATCAAATCGACGGAGCTCTAACACCAACAGCAACTCGCGCATGCCCAAATCGCGCATGCGCATGCCAAATATTTGAACACAATCTTCCTTTGTGTTCAACATAATAAAGAAATGTACACATGTTTGAAACAACTTGAGGGTGAATAAATGATGACAGAATTTTCATTTTTGGGTGAACAGTCCCTTTAAGCAGTCATTCTGAACCAGTAGGCCTAATCACTTTTTTTAATTTTAAAAAATTTTCTTTTAATAATTGACTTAAATTATGACTATATTATTGTGTAATTATTTGTCCCATTTTTATCTAAATATTTTTTAAATCTCATAAACTTTATATGACAGGATTATTTATTATGTATGATTAATATAGCCTAGCTAAATTATAAATGAATAATAACATTTATTAGGCTATAATCTATTAATTAACCTGTCTAAAAAATAATAGTTCTGTCTGCCAAGCTCTGATAATGTAATATTATATTAATATATTATCAATTTAAAAAAACTATAGGCCTACCTTAAGAAGCACGGATGTGTCTGTCACATAGACCGGTCTGTCAGCGCTGCTGCTTTAAATCAGTCAGTCTGAGACACTGAAATGCTTATCATAAAGTGTGCAGTTGGCCTGAGGTTCATCATGAGTTACTGGACAGACCCATTGATACCTTTTTGATATTCAGTTCTATATCTGGAGATAAGTGAAGATTTCTTAACCCGCCCCAACCCGACCTGCGGGTTATGGGACGACCTGCGCATCACTAGTGTAGGTGTATAGGGGTGCAGAGCCAGTGGTTGTTCTGTAGGCAAACATCAGTGCCTTGTATTTGATGCCAGCGGCAATTTGCAACAGCACAATTTTACACCACATAAAAAGCTCTTCTTATTTGTTTTTTTTTTTTAATCAAAATGCATTTACTAGATAAGTAAAGTGACATAAGATATTTTTTTCTGGGAAAAACATCAAAGTGAGTTTTTGCTTAAAACAAGTTAAATTATCTGCCAATGGGGCAGGGCTCTCAAGTTTTCAACTGAGTTCAGAGTGACATTTTGGCGACGGCGGCAGGGGTTTGGGTGGGGACGGGGTTCTGATCTGAAAAATGACAATTCGTACAAATAAAAACATATTTAATTCAGCATTTCTTAGTGTGTGTGTGTGTGTGTGTGTGTGTGTGTGTGTGTGTGTGTGTGTGTGTGTGTGTGTGTGTGTGTGTGTGTGTGTGAGAGAGAGAGATATGTGAAAACATTTGGCCTAGGCTATTTCATTATATTTTATCCAGACAATGCATAGTAGGCTATTCATTATTGCATGTGTCTATTTCAAAGATGTCAGAGAGGAGGCAAATGGCAAATTAATATTTCAAAATTTGGAATATGTAGTTTTATCTTTCCTTTTATTTCCTTTTTCTTTTCTTCTGAATCCAAACTAAATCAATTGTCAGAATTAGCTGCTGAAATTCACATACTCTGGTCAAACTGTTGGCTAACCTACCAGCTGCCTGGACACACATATTCCCCAGCAAATATGAGATGACTTACTGTCAGGGCTCGACATTAAGCCTGTTCACGTGCTTGTCCTTCGGACAAGTAAATCTGTCACTCACTTGGCAGAGTAAAACATTTGCTTGTCCAGAAAAAAATAATTTAAATTTGTGTGTGTTGTAAATATAATTTATTCTGAAGCAATATTGTATGTAGCTTATTATAGGCCTAGACTACTTGTTCTGAGCAGGTGTTAGTGAACAGGCTGTAAAACTGTTGGCTAAGTTACAGACACTCATGAAAAACTGATGCTGATTATCTGGAAAACATTCTCTAACAGCAGTCAAATTGTCATTGTTTGTGTCAATTTGTTGTAACATTAAAACAGGAGATCATGACTTACTCTGTGCTCAAAGTGAAGCTCAGAGCTCCAGTGGTTTCCTCTGTGAGTGAGGATGATGGTGAACAATTCCAGGATGTTTTTTTTTTCATTGGTTGCTGCATTAAATCTTACCCAGATACATTAGTGCTATTTACTGATTGGCTATTGTGTAGCCTATTTTTGATTTTTTTTGATTGGCTGACAAGTGGCAGGGGAGACCCGCTTTCCTGCCCGGTTCCATAGAGAGAGCGGCGCGCCAGATACATTTCTCACGCAGAAAAACTATTTATTATATATTTAATATGCCACAGCGCCCATGTGGCATATTAAATATATGATAAATAGTTTTTCTGCGTGAGAAATACAATGTGTGGCGGGAGTGCGTGACAAAAGGCCGAAATGAGTGACTGTCACGCTCAATGCATGACACTTGAGAGCCCTGATGGGCTAAGAAAAATAATCTCATTTCTGTTTGGGACATAAACAAGAAACACAATTTCAATCAGAAACAAGATTTATTTTTCTTACCCAGTTGGCAGATAATTAAGCTTGTTTTAAAATTTCAAATTTTTTGATATTTAGACTAGAAACAAGACAAAAATACTAAGTAAGAAGAGCATTTTTTTGCAATGTATGAGGAGAGGTGTGACGTGCGCTCTTTGGCTCGGTAAAGACTACTCTTGCTGCAGCATTCTGGATGAGTTGCAGAAGTTTGACATTGATGTTGGAAAACCTGCCAAGAGAGTTCAGTAGTACAATAGTTCAGTCTAAATAGAAGAGAAGCTTGTACAAGGAGTTGTGTAGCATGCTCCGATAGGAAGGACCTGATCCTTCATAAGCTGTACAGTGGGGAGAACAAGTATTTGATGCACTGCTGATTTTCCAGGTTTGCCCACTTACAAAGCATGTAGAGGTCTGTAATTATCATAGGTACTCTTCAACTGTGAGAGACGGAATCTAAAAATCCAGAAAATCACATTGTATAGGCTTGTTTGAGATGAGCAAAATCTGCGCAGAACCGATCACCGGTGATCAGCGCGAGATGCATGCAGGTTAGAAAAGTGTCCGAGGGCGGTCCGCCTTGCTCTGATGTCATGCTGACGTATGTCAAAAAACTCTCGCGAGCGAAAGGCGGATGTGTCGGATTTTGCAGTCGAGCGCAGTTGCTCTCCACCGACTGCGTGGAGCAAAAGCATGATGGGAAACGACTTGCTGACGACACAGCTTAATGCTCATTGGTTGCGAATGTCAGCTGATACCCCCCCCCCCCCCCCTTAATTCTAAGAAGTCCATTACCTATAGCCTAATACTATTTACTTTTTCTATAGTACTTTATTAGAAATTAGGACATGTGCTTTATTTACCCATTTATTTTTATTTTCTTGGTTTGAACTGAAGTCCTGTATGTTTTAATTTTCTCTTTATTGAGATGTGTATTCTCTTTATACATTGACATTTTTGTACAACATTATTCCATTAAAAACTCCCTCTCAAATTGTCAGAATTTTTCTTCTTTTATACTGGAAGTTGATTTATAAACACAATTTTCCCCCTCACAACTCACCAATTTGTAACAACAGGTATATTTTATTTAGGAACAAGTCACTCTTTATAAGAGATTGGTGGGAGAGAGGCATCTGGTCTGTTGTTCATTTTCTTGATGAGGAAGGTCATTTTATGAATCAGGACTTTTTGTGAAAAGTATAATTTTCAATGTGATCACAAGCAATATGATAAGGTATTGAAGTGTATTCCAAAGGCTTTTGGTATGTTGGTTAGAAATACAGTGCCCTATGTAAATAAAGCTCTTCATCTACCAGCTTTAAAAATAAATGGGCAGGACTTTATTATGAATACTTTACCAAACAAATTAATCAGAACTTTATTAACCCAAGAAAAATTTCCAAATCAAATTTGTCGAATTAATGTGAGTTAATTTTTTCCTAAGAACTCAATTATAACATTAAGAACTATGCATCTTTCCTTTCCTATACCTCCCAAAGCCATGGAAATACATTTTAAAGTTTTTAATGATATTTACCCATCCTTAGAGCTTCTTAGATATAGATTTAATATTGATCACAATAGTTGTACTTTCTGTGATCCGAAATTGAAACAACAGCACATTTGTTTTTTGACTGCTTGAATAGTAGAGTCTTTTGGGAGGAAATGTACGGGTGGCTTAAAATTACAATTCATTTGATTCCTTCATTTTCTAAAAAAAACATCACTTTTGGTATAAAAATGGATTATGTACACATTCAATTTTTACTGAACAATATTTTCCTTTTGGGGAAATGTTATATTCACAAGTGCAAATGCCTTAAAACAAAGCCTTTGTTTTGTGTTTTTCAGAAAGAATTTTGGATTTTCTGTAAATCTGTAAAAAGAATGTTAAAACTGAAAAGTGGTAGAAGACTACTTGATTTATTGAAGAAATATAAACTATTGGAAGACCCAGGTTAATTTTTATTTATTTATTTAAAAAAAATTTTTTTTTTTTGCTTCATTTATATCTTTGTGCTCTGTTATTTAGAGTTTGCTTCTGATTTTGAATTTGCTTATTGTAATTCTGTTTCTTGCAATAAAAAAAATCCATTAAATAAATGAGTCAATCCATCAATACATGCATACATCTAATGTGACTGTTTTACAATTAGGCCTCATGTTTGTGTTTTTATCTGAGATCTTTATTTGGATATGTCTGATTCCAGGAGTGCAGTAAACAAAACCCACACATGCATGTTCATTTCTTTATTTAGAATGTGTTTTTGTTTCATATTATTTTTTAATAATAATTTGCAGCACACACTTTTCCTAAACATGAATTAAAACTTACATTAAGGTGACAAACAATTGTGTAATATATTTATTTGGAATATTTTTAATGTAAAAAAGGGATAGTTCACCCAAATATTTTTTGTCTTTGGGTAAACTATCCCTTTAAGTAGGATACACATCATTAGGTTAATCAGATGTGCCATATCCCACTCTGAAATGTTTAACCCATAATTAGGGATAACAATGTACATTTAGTGCAGCATCTGTTTGCTCATCATTTCTCATTAGGGCTTTGATTATAAAAGGCATCCACAAAGTTAACAATTGTAGCAAGATGGAGAATGTGTTATTAACACTTTCAGACTCCCAGGGAGCAATGACATTGACAGTAAGCAAAGAAATTGCTGAGACAATAAAGAATGGTGAGTAAAAAAAAAGATTGGTTGCTTGATGATGATGGAATGAATTTTATTTTAATTGATTGAAATTCGTTTTTACAGATAAAAAATATGTAGCACATATAATGCAACAAGTGAGATCTGCAGCACAGAAACAAGGTAAGGCTTTTTTTTTATTTACCATAATAACATTTAAAATGATCATGGGGAATTTTTATTTTATTTTTTTATTGTGTTCTCTTTGGCAGATACTACCCACTGTCCAGCATCTCTGTCTTAGTGTCCCCCTCCACGTCCAGCATCTCTGTCTTAGTGTCCCCCTCCACGTCCAGCATCTCTGTCTTAGTGTCCCCCTCCACGTCCAGCATCTCTGTCTCAGTGTCCCCCTCATGTTACTCTGTCTCAGTGTCCCCCTCCACGTCCAGCATCTCTGTCTCAGTGTCCCCCTCCACGTCCAGCATCTGTCTCAGTGTCCCCCTCATGTTACTCTGTCTCAGTGTCCCCCTCCACGTCCAGCATCTCTGTCTCAGTGTCCCCCTCCACGTCCAGCATCTGTCTCAGTGTCCCCCTCATGTTACTCTGTCTCAGTGTCCCCCTCCACGTCCAGCATCTCTGTCTCAGTGTCCCCCTCCACGTCCAGCATCTGTCTCAGTGTCCCCCTCATGTTACTCTGTCTCAGTGTCCCCCTCCACGTCCAGCATCTCTGTCTCAGTGTCCCCCTCATGTTACTCTGTCTCAGTGTCCCCCTCCACGTCCAGCATCTCTGTCTCAGTGTCCCCCTCCACGTCCAGCATCTGTCTCAGTGTCCCCCTCATGTTACTCTGTCTCAGTGTCCCCCTCCACGTCCAGCATCTCTGTCTCAGTGTCCCCCTCATGTTACTCTGTCTCAGTGTCCCCCTCCACGTCCAGCATCTCTGTCTCAGTGTCCCCCTCCACGTCCAGCATCTCTGTCTCAGTGTCCCCCTCATGTTACTCTGTCTCAGTGTCCCACTCCAGTGATTACTCATCCAGCATCCCTTGTCGAGTGCCCTGTTGAAACAAGGAAAATAAATCTTACACAACAATCCTCACAAACACACAATCTTCAATCCCCTTCCATGCAGTCAGAATGTCAAGAAACCCAACAAGGTATGCACAAAACAACTAAATATCCAATATGTAAAGTTTATCTCTCACAATTATAAACTGTTGTTTTCATAGAATTCACACACAGGACCACACTGCTGCTTCTTGACCTCACACAAATTTATCTGCATCTGTACTATCGAAATAAAATTGTATTCTACAAAAAGCTTGAGCAAGCTTTCAAAGACAAAGGTTACAACATCAGCAATGAAAAACTGCGAAAGAAACTGGAAACATGATAACGACCTACAAAAGGGCTAAAGATCGGTGTCGGTCAACAGGAGAGGGAAAAGTTACATGGGAGTATTACAAGGTTGGTGTGCTTTTTGTATCGAAATTACTGCAGAATTTACATTTAAAATTTCTAAAGCATCTCTATTTACATTGTTTCACATGTTTTCTCAAAGCAAATGGAAGACTTATTTGGGAAATGTGGAGTTGGGAGTGCACCATCAGGCACAATATGCTCAACTCCTCTGTTCAACACTACCTCATCCCAGACAGTGCCGAAGTCCTCATTTGCACAGGCCTCAAGCTCCCAAGAACAGCCTCTCCAAGAAGAGCAACCAGGTCCCTCCACTGCTATGCCCTCCACAGAAACACACAGAAGACGACAAACAAGATCCACATTCTGTGAAGTTTTTGAAGCGCATTCAGAGAGGAGAACAGCTGCTCTAGAGTCACTAGTGCGGCCTGACTTAGAGCGCCGAAGAAGGCTTAAAGAGAGGCGGAGAAGGGCGTTTGAAAAAAAATCTCTTACCTGCCTTGGAGAAATAGTAGAACAGCTAAAAAAAATCAGTAAATCCCAAGAAATGATAATTGATATATTAAAAAATAAAGTTTAACTATGTAGTCCATTCCCATGTGTATCACATCATTTTTATTGCTCATCACATCATTATTATAGATATAACAACACAAAACATTCCTCCCTATGACAGTGGGTGACTGGCAGAATACTGTCAATCATTTGATATTAAGTGCTTAATATCATCCTGTTCAATCCCATCCACTAGCTCACAAAACAGTCAAATTAAATAAAAATTGTTCTTAAGATAAGTTTAAGCAAGTGTTGAAGGTAGAACAAGTCAATGTGGTGTTTACAGGCGGCCACAGATTGCATCTCTATAATGTGATGCATTATCGTGAATGTGGCCTTCTGGTGGGTATGGGTCATCCTCCATATCATCTGCCTGCTGATCCTCCTCAATGTGGTCATTGGATTCCAGGCAGATGTTATGAAGAATGCAACAGGCTGTGACTGTAGAAGAAATGTTCTTCACTTTTTTCATGTGCAGACACCTGAGTCTCCTGAATTTTGATTTTAAAATTCCAAATGCATGCTCAATGACTACACGAGCAGAATTCAGTTTCCTATTGAACCATCTCTGCCTGACAGTCAAGTGGCCATTGTCTCTGTATGGCTTCATTAGCTGAAGCAAAAGAGGGTATGCAGAATCTCCAATTATATGCATGCCCTCAGGAACCAGGGAATGTGGATCTTCCTCAAGAAGTCGGCCTACCTCTGACAAACGAAATGCCCTTGAATCATGCCAGCTACCGGGGTGACCCACATTGACATGACAGAACCGCCGCTGACTGTCACAGAATCCTGTAAGTATAACAGAATAGAACTGTTTCCTATTGATGTAGGCCACAGGATTCTCACAGTGTGGTTTTACCATGGGAATGTGGCATCCATCAACTGCACAGACAGTTTTAGGAAACCCAGCTGTTTCAAATTGTAACTGGGATATATGCAGGGCTTGTCCTCTGGGCCAGGAGATGTAATGTGACAAATGCGTTATTACAAGAGAACAGAAATCATGCAGGTGTGTTGAAACTGTAGATTTGGTTATGTTAAATCTGTCTGCCACTCCTCTATAGGACTCTTGGTTGGAAAGAGTCCATAGAGAGGCAAGTATACTGTTTGTCAGCGGCACCTTAGTCTGCTGTGTATTCATGTAGAAAGGACCAAGTGTGTTTATAAGATCCTGCATTAGGAAGAGAAAAAATAGTTATCATATAATAAAAACATGGAGGGGGGGGGGGGGGGTTTACACTGTACAGCATATTCCTAACAGGATGTGTATTGCTTGCTTCTGACACCAACTCAGAAGGACTGTACAAATGGACCACATTCTCAACAAAGTGAGGAATTTTAGGGACATTCCTAAGAGAGAGAAAACAAATCTTGTGACCTCTCTCTCTCAAAAGCAACTTGCTATTGGCTAAATTTACGTTTTAACGAAATCCTTTAAACCTTTCTTTTATTTGGTGCTGAATTATCTGCAGTCTGGGCTGTTTATTTTTTTACACGACATTAATTTAATTAGATGCAAGTTGCAATATACCACTCTAGATCAGATAGATTTATATCCCTACCATTTACTGAATAAGCCATTTTAAGTAATGAGCACTGTTCACCTTCGGTGATTCTCCTCATCATAACCATCTTTGTGTAAAAACAGTGGTATTTCAACTGCATCCACTTCGTCTGCGATAAAGAACGCGAACGCGATCTCTTCCATTGCTGACGTTTGCAGTCCACAACACAGCGAGATTCAGAAAGTGTCCGGCTTGCCTGCACTTTTTTAACTCCTCCCCTCACTGCAGCCGCCTAGTCTCGGCTGAACTGCAGGCGAGGCGAGGCGCATCTCAAACAAGCCTAATGATTTTTAAATAATTAATTTGCATTTTATTGCATGACATGAGTATTTGATCACCTACCAACCAGTAATAATTCCAGCTCTCACAGACCTATTAGCTTTTCTTTAAGAAGCCCTCCTGTTCTCATTACCTGTATTAACTGCAACAGCTCACCTCGTGGGGCATGAATGATCATGGGGAAGGTGAGAGATCAGCCCAGAACTACACGGCACGACCTGGTCAATGACCTGAAGAGACCTGGGACCACAGTCTCAAAGAAAACCATTAGTAACACTACGCAGTCATGGATTAAAATCCTGCAGTGCACGCAAGGTCCCCCTGCTCAAGCCAGCGCATGTCCAGTCCCATCTGTTGTTTGCCAATGACCATCTGGATGATCCAGAGGAGGAATGGGAGAAGGTCATGTGGTCTGATGAGACAAAAATAGAGCTTTTTTGGTCTAAACTCCACTCGCTGTGTTTGAAGGAAGAAGAAGGATGAGTAAAACCCCAAGAACACCATCCCAACTGTGAAGCATGGAGGTGGAAACATCATTCTTTGGGAATGCATTTCTGCAAAGGGGACAGGACGACTGCACCGTATTGAGGAGGATGGAAGGGCCATGTATCGCGAGATCTTGGCCAACAACCTCCTTCCCTTAGTAAGAGCATTGAAGATGGGTCGTGGCTGGGTCTTCCAGCATGACAACGACCCGAAACACACAGCCAGGGCAACTAAGGAGTGGCTCCGTAAGAAGCATCTCAAGGTCCAGGAGTGGCCTAGCCAGTCTCAAGACCTGAACCCAATAGAAAATCTTTGATGAAGGGCCAAAATCCCTGCTGCAGTGTGTGCAAACCTCGTCAAGAACCACAGGAAATGTAGGATCTCTGTAATTGCAAACAAAAAGTTTTCTGTACCAAATATTAAAGGGTTAGTTCTTACCCTCATGTTGTTCGACACCCGTAAGACCTCCGTTCATCTTCGGAACACAAATGAAGATATTTTTGTTAAAATTCGATGGCTCAGAAAGGCCTCCATTACCAGCAATGTAATTTGCATTCACAAGATCCATAAAAGGTACTAAAGACGTCATAACAAAGTCCATCTCACTACAGTGGTCGTTAATCAGAATAGTCGTTATTTAGATTTTTTTTTTTTTTGCGCACCAAAAATATTCTCGCCACTTAATAAAATTATTGTAAAACCACTGAAGATGGACTTTGTAACAACTCTTTAGTACCTTTTATGGGTCTTGAGTGCAAATTACATTACTGCCAATGGAGGCCTTTCTGAGCCATCAGATTTCAACAAAAATATCTTAATTTGTGTTTGGTCTTTCGCGTGTCGAACAACATGAGGGTAAGTAATTTAATGACAATTTTCATTTTTGGGTGAACTAACCCTTTAAGATCTGCTTTTCTGACGTATCAAATATTTAAGTCATGCAATAAAATGCTAATTAATTACTTAAAAATCATACAATGTGATTTTCTGGATTTGTTTTAGATTCCGTCTAACAGTCGAAGAGTACCTGTGATAAAAAATACAGACCTCTATATGCTTTGTAAGTGGGCAAACCTGCAAAATCTGCAGTCTATCAAATACCTGTTCTCCCCACTGTAAATTGCACAGGAAAGCATACTTGTTATAATTATTATTAATTTATAATAATATTTTTTATAATTACATTTTCATTTCTTAACCCCTTAACACCCACTGTCATAAATATGCGACAAACCGTTTGACTCAATCAACCAGCCGAGATAGCGTCTGCATTCCCCCATTGCCGGTTAGTGCATATTCGCTACGGACCTAGGAACCTTCGACAAGCACTTGTTTCTAGTGGGATCGCAAAGTGACGGACTTATTCCCTGTTTACGCACGAGGATTACTCCGGTCGCGAAGTTATGGATATGAGTCGGGAAAGTTTGATCCTGAGGTGTATATAAGGTAAGTTGTGCTAAGATAAAAATACAGGGAGTGCAGAATTATTAGGCAAATGAGTATTTTGACCACATCATCCTCGTTATGCATGTTGTCTTACTCCAAGCTGTATAGGCTGGAAAGCCTACTACCAATTAAGCATATTAGGTGATGTGCATCTCTGTAATGAGAAGGGGTGTGGTCTAATGACATCAACACCCTATATCAGGTGTGCATAATTATTAGGCAACTTCCTTTCCTTTGGCAAAATGGGTCAAAAGAAGGACTTGACAGGCTCAGAAAAGTCAAAAATAGTGAGATATATTGCAGAGGGATGCAGCAGTCTTAAAATAGCCAAGCTTCTGAAGCGTGATCATCGAACAATCAAGCGTTTCATTCAAAATAGTCAACAGGGTCGCAAGAAGCGTGTGGAAAAACCAAGGCGCAAAATAACTGCCCGTGAACTGAGAAAAGTCAAGCGTGCAGCTGCCAAGATGCCACTTGCCACCAGTTTGGCCATATTTCAGAGCTGCAACATCACTGGAGTGCCCAAAAGCACAAGGTGTGCAATACTCAGAGACATGGCCAAGGTAAGAAAGGCAGAAAGTCCACCACCACTGAACAAGACACATAAGCTGAAACGTCAAGACTGGGCCAAGAAATATCTCAAGACTGATTTTTCTAAGGTTTTATGGACTGATGAAATGAGAGTGAGTCTTGATGGGCCAGATGGATGGGCCCGTGGCTGGATTGGTAAAGGGCAGAGAGCTCCAGTCCGACTCAGATGCCAGCAAGGTGGAGGTGGAGTACTGGTTTGGGCTGGTATCATCAAAGATGAGCTTGTGGGGCCTTTTCGGGTTGAGGATGGAGTCAAGCTCAACTCCCAGTCCTACTGCCAGTTTCTGGAAGACACCTTCTTCAAGCAGTGGTACAGGAAGAAGTCTGCATCCTTCAAGAAAAACATGATTTTCATGCAGGACAATGCTCCATCACACGCGTCCAAGTACTCCACAGCGTGGCTGGCAAGAAAGGGTATAAAAGAAGAAAATCTAATGATATGGCCTCCTTGTTCACCTGATCTGAACCCCATTGAGAACCTGTGGTCCATCATCAAATGTGCGATTTACAAGGAGGGAAAACAGTACACCTCTCTGAACAGTGTCTGGGAGGCTGTGGTTGCTGCTGCACGCAATGTTGATGGTGAACAGATCAAAACACTGACAGAATCCATGGATGGCAGGCTTTTGAGTGTCCTTGCAAAGAAAGGTGGCTATATTGGTCACTGATTTGTTTTTGTTTGGTTTTTGAATGTCAGAAATGTATATTTGTGAATGTTGAGATGTTATATTGGTTTCACTGGTAAAAATAAATAATTGAAATGGGTATAAATTTGTTTTTTGTTAAGTTGCCTAATAATTATGCACAGTAATAGTCACCTGCACACACAGATATCCCCCTAAAATAGCTAAAACTAAAAAACCACTTCCAAAAATATTCAGCTTTGATATTAATGAGTTTTTTGTGTTCATTGACAACATGGTTGTTGTTTAATTATTAATGTTGTAAAATTAATCCTCAAAAATACAACTTGCCTAATAATTCTGCACTCCCTGTACTCACCTGCTTATTGTGTGCTTAAACACTCGACGTAATGAGGTGAAATATGTGTGAAAAGTATTTTTGAAGTTATTGTAATATTTAGCTTTGTAGCATATTAGCGACAGTAGACCATAAGCCTAATGCTGACCGCTAACCAGCGCTATATAGAAATATATAAAAAAACGCTTTTCGTGACGGCTTATCTAGGTAATCCTTTGTATTTTGCTTAGTTATTTTCAATAGTCTGTATACAGACACCGTGCTGGGATACACCATGCTGGGATATGAATACAAAAGCTATTTATTTTTATGCAGATCCGAATGAAACCTTCCGTGTTTTACGGCAAGCGCGTAAAAACGCAAACTCACGTCAGGGTTCCCCCAGAGGAAAATGGTTTGACAACAGAGGGGTGATTGTTGCCAGCATTTTTGCAAGTGCCCAGCCTGTTTCCTTCATAGAGAGGTGGGACAGAAAGCAAAGGAGGAAAGTGTCTGTGAAATGTCCTAGCATTATCACCCTCTATAACAAGTTCATGGGTGGTGTTGATGCACTTGATGCCCTAATCGCCTACTACCGCATCCACATCAGATCTAAGAAGTACTACCACCGATTCTTCTTTCACTTCGTGGACATGGTGGTTGTCAACGGCTGGTTGCTCTATCGGCGTGATTGTGACAATATGAATGTTCCACGGAAGAAGCAGAAGGACTTGCTGGCTTTCAAGCTTTCCATTGCACAGGCCCTTTGCATGCAAGGCAAAGATCTGTCAGGCAAAAAGAGGGGGCGGCCTTCGTCTGACATGGAGCGAGAGTTCAAAAAGAAGCGCAGGGGACCAACTAAGGCTATTCCCACACAAGATGTCCGTGCTGATGCTGTGGGTCACTGGCCGCAAATCGACAGTGTGCGGCAACGCTGCAAATTCCGTACGTGCACGGGCCACACTAGCTTCAAGTGTACAAAATGTGATGTTCACTTGTGCCTAAACAAGAACAAAAACTGCTTCTGTGCATTCCAAACATTGTTGTGTTACGTTGTTGTGCGTGCGTGCGTGCATGCCTGAGTGTGTGTATGTATGTATGCATGTGTGTCCACGTGTGCGTGAATGTGTGTGTTTCTATGTATGCATGTGTGTGTGTGTGTGTGTGTGCGTGCGTGAGTGTGTATATGTATGTATGCATGCATGTGGGTCCGCGCGCGTGTGTGTGTGGAGGTTAACCCTGGGGCTACCCAAGAGGTGTTTCACGGCCCCTGCTCCTTAAATAATTAAACAGTGGAGTAGCATTGTTATGTTACATTGTTATAGTACAAAGAACTGCTTCTGTGCATTCCCTCTCATTCTTTCAGGTTCAGCAACATACATTTGAAAACTTAATTTACAATTCAAATCAATCTACAATTCAAATTAATGCAATGTTTCCTATAGCCTTAACAGTAACGTTTGTGTATATTGTGTTGGTGACATGAAAGTGGTCATAATTCTTCTTATTGGATACCTGCTGTTGCAGATTTATATAAATAAATAAGTAAAAAAAAGGGTGAATAAATAAAACATTGTTTTTTCACTGTTATTTTACTGTGTTTTTGTTATCTTATTATTGACCATTATTCCTGTTGTCGCAAATTTGCAACATACCAATATTTCTATTTATTTGTTGTGCAAAAGTGAAATTGATAATCTCAACATTATTTACCATCTACTAAAAGGCAAATACACACATAAAAAAATTGTTTTATATACAGCTATATAAATTCTGGCGTTAAATATTAGGTTATATACAAACTGATATATTTTTAAACTGCCAAAATGATGCAGATTTTTGTCTAACCACCCAGCAATACTCCTATCATCAATACATCCTTGATCAAACGCCTGCAAAATTCAACCCAACCCCCAAATTTAACCCTAAGTTTTCAGGATTGCTTGAAAATTAAAGGCAGGCATTTTTCATTGAAGATTAACTCTGCAAGACAGTGGCCCTCCAGGACCAAAGCTGCCCACCCCTGATCCCTAGGATAGGATAGGTTATATACATCATACTACCGTATGCCCTGGTATTGATGCTTTAAATGTCTAAATTGTTTTATGTATGTTTTTTTGCCCTAGACCTCATGGCATTGAAAAAGGCAAGTCATGAACTTGATGAAAGGGAAGAAGAGAAAGACCATTATGATAAACACCATGACTTCATGACTGGAGAAAGATCGACACGGGCTAAAAAAACTTCCTCACAAAAAAGAGACCAAAAGACAGGAACTAAAAGTTATTTCACCTGCCAACAATCTGGAAATAGTTTCAGACGTAAACGAAACCTTAAAGTCCACATGAGATTTCACACTGGAGAGAAGCCTTACACCTGCCAACAGTGTGGAAAGAGTTTCACTGATAAACGAAACCTTAAAGTCCACATGAGAATTCACACTGGAGAGAAGCCTTACATCTGCCAACAGTGTGGAAAGAGTTTAAAACTTAAAGAAAATCTTAACAGACACATGAGAATTCACACTGGAGAGAACCCTTACATCTGCCAACAGTGTGGAAAGAGTTTCAAACTTAAAGAAAATCTTAACAGGCACATGAGACTTCACACTGGAGAGAAGCCTTACACCTGCCAACAGTGTGGAAAGAGTTTCAAACGACAAGGAAACCTTAAAAGCCACATGAAAACTCAAAGTGAAGGGAAGCCTTTCGCTTGCTCTGTGCGGAAAGACTTGCAGATTGAAAGAAAACCTTCAAATTGACATGAGAGTTCATACTGGGAAGAAGCCAAACACATGTCTAATGGTGCGTTCACACCGGGCGCAATTCGCGCGAGTGATTTACATGTAAAGTCAATGCAGAGACGCGAAATGGCATTCTGCGGCGCGATTCACGCGAATGAGGCGGCACGAATTGAGCGTTTTGAACGCGTGATTCGCTCAAGTTGAAAAATCTGAACTTTGGCGGATATTCGCGCCGAGTTAACCAATCAGGAGCTTGCTCTAGTAGTGACAACAATGAGGAGAAAATCTGTATATTAATATCTGGTTCAGACAATATGATTATCACTGTATCACTGTGATAATTCAAAGTCAGTGCTAGTCGGGTACAACTGTAACGTACAGTTATAGCCTAAAAATAAAAAAGTAATGAAACTTCACCTTGCCCTCAGCCTAAACAATTTGCCAGGGAACAAATTATAGATCCATGAGACCAATGATCGCCCGTTACAAGACGAATTATAGCTCGAGACACACCACAGAGACATCAGAGCCAGCGGCAGAAGTCAGAAGGACTGGCCCAGGAAAGGTTGCTCTCGCCGGCGTTGAAGAGCGCTGACCGCCGCTGATCCGCTGGAGCTCACAAGTCCCAAAACGCCAGATAAAATCTTCCAATAGACACTCTTTATATAAATAAACCACAGATTTGAGCTTTAAACAACTACATTATCGCCCGAAAGTCTTAATACTACGTTTTGTCACACATTAACAGTAGATTTTAACAAAAAAAGATTTTAACAAAAAAAGACGTGTAAACACAGCCTATGTCAGCCGTTTCTCAACGAGACGAACCGGCTGGCAGAAGCCCTCTCGTGACGCAAATTCACGTCTGTTGTGAAGTGAATGTCACACGCGATTTGCGCGAATTTCACGTGCGAATGAAGCGTGTAAACTCAAAATGTTCAAGCGTCCACCTTTGCGCGATTAGCGCAAATAATTTGCGTCAATCGCGTCCGGTGTGAACACCACATTATAGTGGCTGAGACCGGTCAGACACAAATATTTGTTAACAAATGATCCATAATATCCCTCATCCAACAAGCAAACCAACTTACAAACAGGAAGAACTAGGTGTCTGGTTACAGGACACATTAAAGGGCTAGTTCACCCAAAAATGAAAATAATGTAATTTATTACTCACCCCTATGCCGTTCCACACCCGTAAGACCTCTGTGTTGAAATCTGAAGGCTCAGTGAGGCCTGCATAGGCAGCAATGAAATTTACACTCTCAAGATCCATTAATGTACTAAAAACATATTTAAATCAGTCCATGCAAGTAGAGTGGTTCAATATTAATATTATAAAGCCACAAGACTATTTTTAAAAATAAATTAAAATAACGACTTGTATAGTGATTTCCGATCTGCCAAATTGGCCAGAGGAGATCTGGCAGCCCGATTGAGCCAGGTTTCTCCCAAGGTTTATTTTTCTCCATTATGCCACCTGAGTTTTGGTTCCTTGCCGCTGTCGCCTTTGACTTGGCTTGCTCAGGTGGGGATACTACATTTTCAACTAAATATCCAAATAAATCTGATTAGTAAACTACATTAACTATATCAACTAAATTACTGATCTGCCCGCATTGTCACTGTATAATAATTGAAATGAGCTGATGACATCACCGTTTTCTCTGCATCATTATTTTCCTGTTTAATACTGTGAAGCTGCTTTGAAACAATCTGCCTTGTAAAAAGCGCTATATAAATAAAGTTGACTTGACTTGAACAGAACTACTCAGAGCATGTACCACAAACAACTTTACATGTGACACAAACAAGATTTTATTAGCTAGACTAAACACTTACACTATCTAACATTCAAGGGTTTATTTGTCTTTTTCAACAAGAATTAAGCATCAAAACTCTCTAAATTCATTTGGGTTATAAAATGTAAGTTCACCCAAAAATAAAAATAATGTCATTTATTCCTCACCCTCATGCCGTTCCACACCCGTAAGACCTCGGTTCATCTTCGGAACACAAATTAAGATATTTTAATAAATATTTTTTTATAAATCCGATTAGAATATTTTTGGTGCGCCAAAAAAAACTAAAAAGCGACTTGTATAGTGATAACTGATTACAAAACTGATGTGAGATGGTGGTCCATTGGGTTAAACCATGGAACTGATATGCAGAAGGTTGCTGGTTCGATCCCAGCGGTCACCATCAGTGTGTCCTTGAGCAAGGCACTTTACTCCATGTTGCTCCAGGGGCATGGGCACTGTAAGTCGCTTTGGAAAAAAGCGTCTGCTAAATGCATAAATGTAAATGTTTAGCTGGACGTAACATGTTTGTATACACTTTCAAAAAGGAATTTGGATATAAATGTGTGGTTCACTCAATCAAACTACTAAAACTGTTGGTCATTTACAAAAACATAGGCAACAAACTGGTACTTCCAAATCCTCTTTCTAAAAAGCTCTACTTATCACTTGAGAGGTTCTTTGCCAAAAAAACAAGCATATCCACCTTGTCTGGTTTCAGACAGGAGCGATGATTCGATACAACATTACCACTAGTGCTAAAAGCTCTCTCTGATGCAGAGCTTGTTGCTTGTATCCACAGATATTTCTGTGCTAGTTTGCATAGCCTAGGGAAGTTTATTTTGTGTAACTTCCACCATTTCAGTGGGTTTTCTCCATGGTCTACAATTGGCATGTAAATGTAAGCGTTGAGTTCAGCAGCCACTGCTTCTCTAAATTGTACCATGGGATCAAATGTGGTTGATGCTGTTGGTGTTGTTGTGCGTGTGTTTTCCTTGAAGAAACTGGCCAGAGTTTTCTTCTTGGCTTTAGCAGCAGGTGGATTTTCCACATCTAGGCTATCCTTGTCCATCGCTGCATTGCTTGTTTGGGCTACAGGCTGCTGCTGATGAATTTCCTGAAACAAATTAAAAAATGCACACGTTTTAGAAATCACATAGAATCACATTTACATAGAATTGTAGCCAGTTAAGTAAACACTGTGTTTTCACTCACTATCAACTCAGAGATGACTCGTTCCTTTAAGGTCTGGGTCTCTTCTGCAGAGATGTATTGTGTTCGGAACCTTGGATCTAGGAATGTGGGCATGTTTAGCAGGTCCTGCGTGACTTCATATTTCTCATTGAGGTAGTTCAAAATTTTAGATTTCAGTGATTTGGTCAGGCCAGTGTCCTCTTCCTCTTCAGCCAGCACTGAGGTATTCAAAATATGCAGAGCAGGCTTCACATAAGATATGCTCACATATCGTTCACCTGACAGGGCATCCGTGAAGTCCTGGAGTGGGCTGAGTGCTTTGTTGACAGATTCCAGGACCTCCAGGTCCTGCCATGAGGGCAGTAGGTGTCGCACTTTGCGATCTGGAGAGAGAACCTTGGACAAAGCATTTTGCTGCTCCAGGACACTAGCGATCATTTTCTGAGTAGAACCCCAACGTGTTGAGCAGTCTGTTACCATGGCATGCTCTGGGAGGTTAAGCTCTCTTTGTGCTTCCCTCAAAGCAACTCTCTTCTTCCAGCTATGGGAGAAGTGGCCCACAATCTTCCTGCATATCCCAGTAGCCCGGTTAATGCATTGTGCATTATCTTTCAGGGCATTTCCTGTGAGTGATAAGACAAAACATTTACTAACTACAGTGACTAAAAACATTCATATTGTAATATTCACACTCTGATTAAATGCCCAGTTCCAAACTAATAGCATAAAAACAGTAATACAAAAATGACAACAAACACTTTGATATTCATATGTCACCACTCTAAGCTATAAATGTTAGTGCAGTAGTAGGCAAATAGCTGTGGCAGATGTGTAATTTATACACAACCCTATATATACGCAGCCCTAAATAAAATAGGCCACTCTTAGTATGATTTGTGGCACACATAACACTGTATTTAAAATTGATTTTTTTAAAGTTAGTTGATGAAAAGAACGTCAACGTTGCCATTTCCAATTGAACCTCGCCACAGCATTTGTTGTAAAGCTCAGGGATTGCAACTTGAGAGAAATAGTTCCGCGAGGGCAGCTGGTACCTCTTGTCCAGTGTGCGGATAATTTTCTGAAATCCCCCCTTGCTAACGGTGTATATGGGCATCATGTCTCCTGCCAAGCAGTGCGTTATAGAGTCGGTGATTTCTCTATATCTCTGTGAAGACCGTTCATATGGCGCAACACTCTCAAAGACATCTGTAATTGTGGTTTGTTTTTTTCGGCTTACAGATTGTTCTTTTTGTTCAGTTGTTTCTTTACTAATCTGGGCTTTCACCTTCATGCATTCATCATACTTTTCTCTGTGCTGTTTCAGGTGCTGATATAAATTTGTCGTGTTGCCACGTGATGTAGCAACTTTATTTGTACAAATTCTGCACAGTACCTCTCTCTGCTCAGTGTCGGATATCTTATAGCTAAAATATCGGCATATAACAGAGGTAGCATTTTTTTCTGGCCACCAGTTCAGTGTCCATCTGCTCGACATCCATCTTCACTCGTTCTCCGCGCTGCACACCGGAAAAAGTCACGACATGACCATACGCGCCACACGTGCCATTGCCTAAACTGAAACTCACTGGTCTTTTTTTATTTTTATTAGAGGTGTATAAAATCGGCAAACAGCTCTGAGAGAATGGGTTGTCATGTCCACTCCACACATGCATTTATTTATTATGAATTTATTTCATAAAATCGCAGCATTTTGCGTCATATAATCGCACAGGTTTGATATCGTGATTGCGAATGTGATATGATTAATTGTGCAGCACTAATGTGTAGTAAGTGAAAATATGTCAGTTCTATTCATTCACACAGAGACAAGCAGAATATACAGGATTCACATTTAAACAGTCTTTTTGTGGTTTAATATTCACAAACACCTGTATCTATATCGCAATTAGAATAACAGAGAATACATTTAACTGTCACAATCCTCGGGTGGATCCATTGTTCCTCGAAAGATACCAACTCTTCTTCTGAGGTAAATTATCCCAGGATTATTCCTTACTGCATCTCAAAACGATGTAAAGTACATTAATCTCACTAAACTTGATGTGTTTTACCGAGTTGATGTGAGCATTAACTTGTTTGGATAGATCTCATCAGAATTAGCCTTTGAATAGAGCGCACGATCCGTGGGCGTGGCCCATTAGCAGATATTAAGGCAGCACACGAACAACTGACATCTCTCTCTTTTTAAATAGATTACATAAACTGAGAATATTTGAGTTCGATTTTATGTACATCATTTAAAAACCTGACATTTCGACATTTCTTTAGACATATGTCTCATGTTTGTGTGACATGTATTCACTAAGTTGGAGTTCATTTTCTGAAGAGTATCAGAATGGACTAAATTGAGCACATTTTGTTTTTTATTGTGAGTGCACAAAACTAGAAATAGAAAATTAACAGATTCGAATGATGTATAACACTTGCCCGTATGACTAAAATCAATTCGTCATTTTTGAGTATTTTGAGTCTATTTCACACTGATGTGAAAAAAGCAGCTTAGTCATGTAGGCAGGGTTTACGATTAGCAGCAGTCTGTATGACTGTTTGTGACACGGGAAATCAATAAATAAAAAAATATATATATTTTTTTTTATTATATTATAAGGGTTATTATATCTTATATTGATTTTGTTAATAACTTGACAGCACTTAAATGTATATTCTTACAAGTTAAAGAACAACTTGTTTGTGGGACTAGTGGATTTTTTGAAGGGGCAAGTAAGGGCAAAAATACTCCAGATACAGTTTTACATGTCCATTTACAACCCTAGAATTTGTCCCTAGGATGAAATGGTCTGTTTTTGTCTTATTTGTAAGGGTCATGAATAATAATGTTGAGCTCTGCTCTGATTGGCTCATTTCAGTAGCTCACACAAGTGCAGTTATTCAGCAAACACAATGGAAAAACAGCACAAGCGGCTCGTGAGTCGTGACAGAACACAGACCACCTGAATGACACTTTAAGCAGAAAAGAAATGCAGCTTACTTGTTTATTGGTGTTTTCAGATCATCATGCGTGCGAGAGAGAGAGCGAGAGCATGCACTTTTTTAGTAAAATACCGAAAATAATGTGTTCTTTTAACAGAAAAGCTCTGATTGGGGGATTTAAATGACTGAAATATAGCAACCACAACCATGGACACTCGAACGCTCCTCTCGTTGCTAAACCTTGAAAACAGTATAACTGTTCAGAAATTGTATGTACGATAGGCGGAGGCGGGGAGACTGTTAGAGGGAGTGCGGGCTACGAACTCCTCTTGAGCTGGCTTCTGCTGATGAAACTGCAAACTATTCTTCAGTAAATTTTTCTTGAATTAATCTAACTCCTGACACTTGGTCTTCATTTTTCACTACTGGTCCAGGGTCCTAAGCTGTTACCCTAACACCTCATCTTCACAATACCTGCAGAACTTCTGATGATTCGGCCATGTAGGTCCACATTAAAACTGCCTGGCCTTGAACATGGGCTGATAGGCTATATGCAAATTCGGGGAGGAATAAATATTAATGATCCCAACTACATCACAGTCTGTGTTATGTTGGCCATTTTTCAGTGGTCTTTTTCAAGCACACAATTTACATATGAAGGAGGAAACAATGGTGTTTGAGGCTCATGGTATGTTATGGCCCATTTCCACTGAGCAGTTTGGTTCGGTACGGTACGCATTTATTTGCAATTCCACTGTGAAAAGTTGTGACTGGTACCAAAATGCCGAACCGTACCGTACCACTTTTTCCGGTACCCTTCCGTTGGGGTAAGAGGATGGATACCCGGCCCGGCCCGTCGGGTCCCATCGGGCTCGGGTCGGGTATCCATCCGGTTCGTACAGATATTTAGAAATAATGTTCGGGTTCGGGTCGGGCTCGGTCACGTCAGTGCGATAAGGCATTGAACATTTGAAATTTAAAACAGCTTATTATGTAGGTAGCCAATGGGCCTGTTTAACTTGATGCAAAGGTATGTTTTTGTGATTTAAAATAAATTTAAAATATTACCCT
The DNA here is from genome assembly GCA_023566225.1 of Romanogobio albipinnatus. Classification (NCBI taxonomy): domain Eukaryota; kingdom Metazoa; phylum Chordata; class Actinopteri; order Cypriniformes; family Gobionidae; genus Romanogobio; species Romanogobio albipinnatus. Next base: position 60,906,218 of record CM042240.1, read on the forward strand.
AACATCCGTCTTCCTGAGTGCGGAAATTTGTTTATGTAGCTGTGACAACACGCAACATGTTTGTGCATATTGCATATTAAGCTACATGTGCCTGGCAGCGCAACTTCAGCGCTGCTGGCAGGACCATCGAGCAGAGGAAGACAGCCTTGAATCCATCCACAGTTGATGCAATCCTTTTTCTGCATAAATACCTGGATTAGCCTATATTTTGATGGATGGATTGTGTAAATAGATCCCATTTTGCAGTTTAGTAGCCATACAGTTTTTGAGAAAAATGGTAAGAGTGATTTTCATTTCAATAAGCTGCATTTGTGTTACGTTAATGTTTTCTTCTGTTAGCTTGGGCCATTTATGGTAGACCTTTGTTCATTTAATTTCAATTGGCTATTTGATTTGGCCCTGTGTTAACGTGTGTATTTGTTTCCCCGTCTGCGCGCTGATGCGCTCATCTGTAATCGTTTCAGAATGCCTTACTACAGTTGCTTAATAAAAGCGTACATGACGTACATGCGTCATTAGTATGAGAAAAAAATATATAGATTCGGGCTCGGATATAAATATCTTAATGCCTGTCGGGCTCGGGTCGGGTTCGGTTACTACTGTGTCGGACGCGGGCCGGGCTCGGACAGAAAAATGTGGCCCGATCCGCACTCTAGTTGGGGTACCTAGCACAGTGGTACGGTACTAAAGGGTGGAGCTAGACTCACTGCAGAACGCTGATTGGTTGACAGAGAATCGTCACTTGCGCGTGCGTCAAGGGGATCGACAACGCAAGAGGCGCCATTTTTAAATCACAAGATTGCAAAACCATGTCGGTGCGCAGCGTAACGTTACCGTGGTCGACCCAGGAGGTGCAGATCTTGCTGGGTATTCTCGGTGAAGAAAGGGTACAAAGGGAACTCGATGGCATGGTGAGAAACGAAAAGGTTTTTCAGCATGTTTCTGAGAGGATGGCTACCGAGGGGTTCCAGCGGACATCCGAGCAGTGCCGCATTAAAAGTAAAAAACTGCGGAGTGACTACCGTAAGGTGAAAGACCACAACAGCCAGAGTGGTGTTCACAGAATAAAATGGAAGTGGTTCGATATGATGGACGCCATCTACGGACACAGCAAGTTTGGGAAGAGAAGGAGGCATCGATACGGCCACCTCGTTGCTGGAGTTGATGATGGAGTCAGTCGGTAAGTTTGTATAACTAATTGTGAAATAAAGTAAGTATACAACGATCACGGTAAAGCTTACTTTCAATGCACAACTTTTGAGCAAGCCTTTTGTTTGTTTGTTTGTTTGCAAGCCAGTGAGGTATCAACCAAGATTTGCAAGCTAGCAAGACGCTAGTTTATTAGCCAGTGGTGGACGGAGTACAAATCTAGAAACGTACTTAGTACAGATACCCTAATATATAATACTATTATTACTACTAAACATATTCTATTAAAGATATATGGGTCTAATGATAGAGCTTAATATAAGAGCTCAGTCTGAAATCATTATGCAATATCAGAGATGTGAAAATATGCCCACATTCAATGGGCTTAAACAGTACAGCAATGTTGTGGGGTAAAATGACAATATTGTGCTTTGGAATGTAGTGAAGTAAAATTTTCTCAAAATAGAAGTACTCTGATAAAATATAAAACTTGAAAAAAAAATGATTATGTACAGTAACAAAGTAAAAATGCTTTTTTGCTGTCCACCACTGTAATTGGCTACCCACTCAGCCCTACTATGTTGTATGTTCTCTATTTGTTATCTTAAACTGTATTTTTGCAGTGTGTGTAATTAACATGATTTGTGTAACTCTTCAGTTGAGGATCCTACCTGTCAGGAGGAAACAGAGGGACTTGATGAGATGTTGTCCACCCTTGAGAGCTCAAGTGCGCCTGCCAGTGTCAGGACATCGACACCGACACCACCAGAAACCACTGATCCATCTACTTCGAGTGAACCCCGGCGTATCGTCAAGACGTGAATACCAGAGTGAAAAGTCACTCACTGAACATAAATTTTAATATTATTATAGTATTATACAGATTTTATACAGTATAATCTGGACATTGCATTGTAGTACTCTAGATGCCTCCCCCTTATATTGGTTTGCCAAAAGCAAAGGATAAAAATGTTTCGCTAACCAGCCAACATTCCTGTCTGTTTTGAATTTCTAGGCAAGAGGAAAAGGGGGCAACAGGATGTTGTTGTGGCCCTGGCCGAGTGGATGAGAGGCAGCAGGAATGGCTGGAGAGAATGGAGGACCGTCGTGACCGGCGCTTTGAAATGATGCTGGAAGATGCTCGTGAGGCAAGGCGGCATGAGGCTGAAATAACTCAGCAACACATGGAGCAGGACATGGACCTGGGTGTGCTCTTTGATACCTCTTTTGAATCTTTCGTTTGAAAGCCACGTTTCGAGCATCTGTAAAACGGCATTCTACCATCTTAAAAATATATCTAAATTACGGCACATGCTCTCAATGCAAAATGCTGAACAGTTAGTTCATGCGTTCATGACCTCAAGGCTAGATTATTGTAATGCTCTACTGGGTGGTGGCCCTGCTCGCTTAATAAATAAACTCCAGCTGGTCCAAAACGCAGCAGCTCGAGTTCTTACTAGAACCAGGAAGTATGACCATATTAGCCCAGTTCTGTCAACATCGCACTGGCTCCCTATTAAACATCGCATACCTTTTAAAATCTTGCTTATTACTTACAAAGCACTAAATGGTTTAGCTCCCCAATACTTGAGCGAGCTCTTAACATATTATACTCCATCACGTCTACTGTGGTCTCAAAATTCTGGCCAGTTGATCATACCGAGAATATCCAAATCAACTGCGGGCGGTCGATCCTTTTCCTATTTAGCTCCTAAACTCTGGAACAGTCTTCCTAACATTGTCGGGAAGCAGACACACTCTGTAAGTTTAAATCTAGACTAAAAACACATCTCTTTTCTGTGGCATACACATAAAACACTTTTTCTTTGAAATTATTGTTAGGCTACATTAACTAGGTCAGCCGGAACCGGGAACACTTCCCATAACACCTGATGTACTCGTTACATCATCAGAAGAATGGCATCTACGCTAATGATATTCTCTCTGTTTTATCCCGAGGTTTACTGCAGTCAGCCAGATCCGGGCCGTATCCAGATCAGATGCTGGACCTGCGCCCAGAGAAGACCAACACAGGACCCCGAAGTGTCCGCAGAGACCGTGTCAATTAGTCTCCCCCTGCAACTGCCTCATCGACACGGCATCTTAATAAACCCGTCTCCAGCGTGATGACTCCGATTGTTCGAATATTACAATTAAATAATACTTAAATCGATATGTCATCCGCAATAAACCCGTCTCCAGCGTGTTGACTCCGATTGTTCAAATATTACAATTAAATAATACTTAAATCGATATGTCATCCACAATAAACCCGTCTCCAGCGTGTTGCCTCCGGTCCTTCGAATATTCCGATCTATTATGACCTCTGACCTGTAAAGCTGCCAGAATAATAATAATAATACGCTGTTTGTTAATTGGCCAGAGGAGAACTGGCACCCCGACTGAGCCTGGTTTCTCCCAAGGTTTATTTTTCTCCATTAGGTCACCTGATGGGGTTTTGGTTTCCTTGCCACTGTTGCCTCTGGCTTGGCGTGCTCAGTTGGGGACACTAAAATGTTCAACTAAACATCGAAATAAATCTAATTAATAAACTAAATGAACCATATAATAATGAACCATATATTACTGATCTAATTATTTATCTAAAGCCCACACTGTCACCGTATTGAAATTTAAACTGATGACATCAAATGACTATACAGCTTAATAAAATTATGCTGCATTATTTTCCTGTTTAACACTGTAAAGCTGCTTTGGAACAATCTACATTGTTAAAAGCGCTATATAAATAAAGTTGACTTGACTTGACTTGTTTTGCTGACTCCAAAAAGATGGCCAATACTTCTGTAGTCGCTGTTGGTTGCCAGCTTCCATAGTGCGATGGCAACTCTTTTCTTTAGGGGAATACACACTCTGAAGTTTGTGTCCTGCTTTTCCATTGCTGGATACAGCTTGGCACAAAGGAACAGAAATGTTTCTTCAGACATCCTGAAGTTGTGCACCCACTGTGTGCGTGTGAATCCTGGAACGATCACATGCCACCACTCATTTGAGCGTCTGAAAGTCCAAATGGTTGGTCTGCAGCGCCGATTTTGCACCAGATTGATTATCTAAAAAAAAACACATAAAGAAAACAATGTTAAAACAATGTAGCAGTGATGGACGGTGTGTTAAGGTTCTTTAATTAAAAGTTAAACTATCATAGACCGGCTGAAACAATACATAGTCAACATGAAATTACAGCATTGAAAGTGTTACTCCACCAGAGAGGGCACTTTCATTTAAGCACAAAGAAACACTAGCCAACAGATATAGACTAACTATTTTCGCAAAATTACAGGCAGAACAGATAATCAGTCATTACCCACAACTAGTATTGCACTTGTAATAATATAGGCATTTTACAGATTCATGTGAGTGATTGATGATCTCAAAATGTAACCTTCACAGTTTTTATTAATATAATGAATAGACTGTAGTTTACAGTTATCACAGTTGTATGATTTTTACAGATAAAGGACTGGTTTCACTGGCAGGGCTTATTGTACTTATTTATTCTTACTGTAGGGTTATTTAATTTATAAGAATATTTGTTAGTTAGCACATGACAGTACATGAGACGTAATATTTTGTAATACTCAACATAAAAAAGTTAGCTAGTTTAAGCTTACCCTCCTGCGCCGTCGTTTTTGTCTTGCCTTGTCTTGACTAGCACGGTTGTCCGTCTCATCCCAGCTCCTTAACATTTCCCGAATTTCCCTGTATTTTCTGGCTGTGTTTTTCCTTGCAGACTGCAGCCTTTTATCAAACAAAGCTTGTCTCCTCCTTGTTATAAACAGCCACATGCAGAGAAGCAAGAACAAGATCTGCTATAAGGTCTCCATCGTTCTTCTTCGCGTGCACGAATGACGTCAACCGATGCTTTCCGTCATACACCACGCCTATCAAGTGACGTTGATTACTACTTTCCGGCATACACCAAAAGGGTACTGTTGGCAGTGGAAACGCTCGCCGAATTCATGGTTTACCGAACCGTACTGTACCTTACCGTACCGCTCAGTGGAAATGAGCCATTAGATGACTGACGCCGATCCAGACACGCTTATCTCAGGTTTCTAGGTCAGGAGCAACAAGCTGTAAAAAGTAATTAATTACAGTTTTCTTCAGAAGTTCGATTAAGTTTATTGGCTACGTTCATATTTTTACTGTCCCATACCAAAGTCCAGTAGACAATATTGGAGGAGCACTGCTCCTGAAAGCTTATGTCGACAAAGTAGTGGTAGATAAAAAAATAAATACACATACAGTTCAAAACAAAAATGATAAGACCAATAATTTATCAAAACATTGTTTTTACATTCTTTTAAAGGGGTGGTAAAACACATTCTTTCGAAGGCTTGATTGTGTTTGTGGGGGCACTGTAACGTGTTCATGCTTCGTTTTTTAAAAATTGCATTATTTTTCATAAATTTTACCTTTATTCTACACTGCTCTGTCCCTCCTTGTAAAAACGGTCTGATGGTTTCCGGGTTGTTTGTCGAAAACGTCACACCCCTTACCTTTACCGGTAGACTGTGCTTTGGGTAGTACAATGGCGTCAATAAAACCATACCAATTTGAGCCCGAATCAGACCCAGACAATTTTAGTGAAGATGATCGAGCAGAACCTGTTCAGTCCTCAAGAGTAAAGACTGCGGATCTATAGTGATCGCTACTGAATGGCACCGTTACTTTTGCATTTTTAGAACGATTTGCCAAATATCTGTCGCAAGAACGAACACTAAACATTGGCTTTACTAGTAGCCAAATCAAACACAGAAGCATGTTTAGCATGCCTGTAGATAAACAATACATAAAAGCTCTAATCAAAGAATAATTTACACTAATGCCAAGTTCGCTGTTGAGATTTTAAAGGTCCCGTTCTTCATGATCCCACTGTTCAAACTTTAGTTAGTGTGTAATGTTGCTGTTAGAGCATAAATAATACCTGTAAAATTATAAAGCTCAAAGTTCAATGCCAAGCGAGATATTTTATTTAACAGAAGTTCCCTTTCAAAGCCTACAGCGAACGGCTGGCTTGGACTACATCCTGGTACTTCCTACATAAATGACGTCGGTAGAACTGTAGAACAGACTAACCTCCGTGAAAAAAGGGGGCGTGGTCTTGTTGCTGTCCCACGTGGAGAAGAGGACGTGTTGCGTGGAGAAAAGGAAGTGCTGCGTTTCAGTGTGTTTGTCGCCATGTCGTCGAGACGCTGTTATTTTCATCCCGGAGTCAAATCACCTTTGTTTGGCTTTCCCAGGGACGCTGTAGAGATCATTAAGCGTGCATATATCTCCCGTTAAGAGGCGTGACCTTTCCACGTGCGCTAAGCTGCTGTCGAATCACAACACAGGAACCGGGCCACGTTCGCTAAGCTGCTGGGACTTCATAGAATAAAGGACGTCATCAGCCGTTTTTAGGACAGTGAAAACAGCGGTATACAGATAAGTAAATTGTGTTAAAAATACTGTTTTTTTTACACGCGAAACATGAACACATGTTATATTGCACACTGTAAACACAATCAAAGCTTCAAAAAGACACGAAGAACGGGACCTTTAAAGAGTTTGTAACATTAGGGGCCCTATTTTAACGATCTGAAACGCAAGTGTCAAAGCGCAAAGCGCAAGTAACTTTGTGGGCGGGTCTCGGCGCTGTTGCTATTTTCCCGGCGGGATAAATGGCTCTTGCGCCCGGCGCAAATCTAAAATGGGTTGGTCTGAAGTAGCTTCATTATTCATAGGTGTGGTTTGGGCGTAACGTGAATAAACCAATCAGAGCGTCATCCAACATTCCCTTTAAAAGCAGGTGCGCAAGTTCCATTATGGATTGCTATTATTATGGCGTATTTACCAGGCGCACGCCAGGAGCGGTTCACAGCCGAGGAGACTGATGTTCTTGTAAGAGCAGTGAAAGACAGAGAAGTTGTGTTGTATGGGGATGGGAGAAACCCACCCAAAATAGCGTCGGTTAAATAAATAATTTGTAATAATTTGTAATAATTTGCCTGAATTATTTGTAAGCTAGATTTACAATTTTTTCAACATCTTCGTGGCACACCACAATGATTTCCGTCATCTCATGTGTTAATATTTTTTTAGTGTAACAATTTATGATTTGCAAAAATAACTGTTGCATCTGTGTAGATTACATGAGCAAAGTGTATGCGCGTTGTGCACGCTATGGTCAAGCATGCGCCCTTAAAATAGCATAATGAACAACGCGCAACGCGCCACTGACTTTAGACTCGGTTTTTTCTGGTCAGTGGCGCAATTGTTTAATGGAACAGCAAAATAGCACCAGGGATTGTTTGCGCCGGAACACGCCTCCTTTTTTGCGCTGAACTGCCCAGGGAGCGCAAGTTCATTCACTAGTTTAGCGACGTGCTTCTGTGGAGGGAAAGCGCGCTTTGCGCGAGTGCAAAATAGGAATGACACATGCGTTGGTGTACAAAGTCAATTGCGCTGGGTGCAAGATAGGGCCCTCGGTGTTTGTTGGATAACGTTAAGTATGAATGAGCATTTAACAAACTGGTTTGCAGAGCCAAATGAGCATTGTCATGTTTACTTCCTTGCTACAACGTACAATTAACAATACGAACTATTACAGGAAAACACATCGCCGAAAAAATTAATTATACTTACAGGTTGTGGCCCGTAAACAGCTTCTGTTTTTAAATCCATCTTTCAGGACAAGCTGTTGTGCGAATCCTGCATTGAACTCGTGAAGATTGTGGAAGCTTTCCTCCGTGAAATGTGCAGCGGGATAATTGCAAATACACACGAATATTGTCCATTATGTCACATTTTCCGGTCTTCTCCTCTGACCCCTGTCTGTCTCGTGCTTTGATTTATGATGGGCAGCATATATCTGCTGCAAATGCGACCTGTTCCCCTCTGTCTCATACACACATGCATATAACATGATGTTGTATGTTAAACGCACTGCAACGCACCCCTGTCCCTAGGAAGGCTGAACAAAGTGGACCTGCAATCCGGATGAAAATAACAGTGTTTCGTCGGCATTGGCAACAACACTCCAGCCTACTATACCACAACAATGCTCCCCCCCCCCCCCCCCTTATTTAATATTCTTGGAGGAGGGGTTTATGTAAATATTGGGGCTGGTGATGTCAGGGAGGAATGTGTAGTAGTCCCTAGTGGCCGTTTGCTGTAGTCCTTAGAAATTGATTTCTTTAAAAGCAAATATCTCCCTTTGCTTTAAACTTTGAACATTGCAGATGTTGTTTATGCTCAAACAGCAACATTACACACTAGCTAAAGTTAGAAAAGTGAAATCGTGGTTTACCACCCCTTTAATAAAACACTTGATACTGTGGCTGCATGGATAGTACACCAGTAGGAAAGTCAACAGCAAAATTGCTATTTCCTTGATCCACAGCCAGGGTTTACCCAACAGGTTTCCGAACCATGAAGAATTATCTTCAGTCATCTGATGTAATTTTGCCAAAAGATCAAGAATGTCTTGTTGGATTTTGTTCAAGTTCTATGATGGATCTATTAACCCAGTACAGCACTCAGGTCCGATAATGGTCCATGGAGGTGCACAGAGCTCTTAGTTCTTTTTCTCTAGCTCTGAGATACTCTGAGACTGTTGTCTAGCTAGCGCTAAACCAAATTCTGTGACAACAAATAATGCCTTTCACATTTTTTTTTCTTGCGAATACATGCTCCTAATACCCCTTTACAGTCATCAACCGACCAAGTCTTGTCTGGATGGATCTCATATTTCTGAGTTAGTTCTTGTCTAACTTTCTCTGTGACAATATATATTTATGCATTTGGCAGACGCTTTTGTCCAAAGCGACTTACAGTGCCCTTATTACAGGGACAATCCCCCTGGAGCAACATGGAGTAAAGTGCCTTGCTCAAGGACACACTGGTGGTAACCACTGGGATCGAACCAGCAACCTTCTGCATACCCACTGGACCACCATCTCAATCCATAGTTTTCAGTCACGTGACTGTCGCGGAGCCTTGGAGGGCAAAACCGCCATAGAACTCCATCGAACTACAGCACAAGCCTGTTAAATTTCCATCTTAAAACAAAAATATGTGAACAAGATGCACGTTTTGGGTATTTCAGTATTTCAATCACTGAAAACAGCGGGACGTTTTTAAAATGTTTAACATGAAAAACACTACAGGGTGAGCTGCACCAATAAGGATTAAATTAAGCAAAGTTTAAAGGATTTGTTGATATGGGTTTTACTTTAAATCGAATTGTTGCACCACTTCATTTTAAACAGATAAATTACGCAGTAAAACCGTTATAGAGCTGATCAAGCAGCAGACGGAGGTGAACTGACAGACTAAAGAATCCTTAGTGCAACCCACCCTTAAAGTGCTGTAATGAACTAAAACAGTGATATTAAAAGATCAAATTCAGTTTACACCTTTTTGATGATGCATACTATATACAGGCGAGTAGATGAGGCAAGAATATGAATGCAACGTGTTTTCTTTATAATGGGTTTCAATGGGGAAAACACCTAATGAGAAACCTTGTGTTGCACTAATATTCTGTGTTCGTCTGCTTTCCTGTACAAAGTATGCAGCATCATTAAGGTGTATATTGAATTTGGTATTTTAATATCACTGTCTTACCGCATTAATACTGACTACAAACCTGGTAAAAATGACTAGCGGACAATGGAGGAGAGCCTTGTTTTGCCCTCCAGGTAGGCATTCCTATAAGCGTGTGACGACACGTGAAAACTATGGATTAAATCCATTTGCACTCATAACTGTGATTTGAATTCACTGTTTGTCCATGAAGGGGTTGCTAGTCTAAGTCTAGCATTCTTTCTAAACATTTTTTGTGAGTTTCTTTGTTTCCACACAATCAAAACACTAAAACTTCTCTGATCAACAGACTTGTTAACACAGATCAACTATTGTTAACTTTCCTTCGCAAAACAGAGGCTAAACAACTATTAGTTTGTAATGCTAATTTTTAGAGATGAGGGTAACTTTCAAAAATCCTCAAGATCTGAGGTTGCTAAAAACTGTCTGCATGCACGCTGGAATAAGTAACGTTAGAAGAAAAAGATGAGTGTAAACGATCTTTGCCGGTGTTGTAAAAAAATAATTTAAGGATACACAGAGTACTTACCAACACGATCATGGCCGAGCTCAAATGTTGTGGGCGGGGCTAAGTTCGGCTGGCATCCAGGCTAGCGTCACAGCACATATAGTTAGGACATGGTTTAAGGCAAAAACAGACAATTTCTAGGATCATAAATGGACCTGTAAAACTGTACCTGGACAATTTTTGCTCTTAAATAGCCACATACCCTCTATGTAGATATCAGAGAACAATTTAAAATATTGTTTCAACTCATTCTAGGACAACCTTTAAGTCAATTCTTAGCGGTGTTATTGTGAGCAATTTTCAGAGGCTAAATATATACAGGGCTAGATTCTTTCACAAAGGCTGTTTTTTAAAAAAATCTAGTTCATTTCATAATGGAAAAAAAATGTACAGCACATATTTCAATATTCATCTCAACACTACTTGGGATTTTGTGTGAACCTCAAGGTGTACTTTCAAGAAGTCCTTCTACAGTGATAACACATGAAATACTTCTCTCCAGTGTGTTTTTACACGATTCCTAACGCAATTCCTGTCTGTGAAACTCATTCAACACTGATGGCATATAAAAGAGTTGTCTCATACAAATCGCATACAAATCCTTATGTAGTACTTTAGAGTTCCTTTATATCTGAAAGTCTCTTCACAGTGACCACATTTAAACCGCAAATTATTTTGTGGTCTATCTAGTGTCCTATTTGATTGAAACTTCTTCCACTTTGAGGGCATGTGTAAAGCTCTTCTCTGGTGTGAATTCTCGTGCTCTTTAAGACTTCTATTCAGAGTGAAAATTATTTCACACTGTTGGCAGATGAAAAAGCTCTCTCCAGTGTGAACTCTCAAGTGGACTTCAATATTTCCATGAGGATCAAAACTCTTTCCACACAAATGGGATATGTAAGGCTACTCTCCAGTGTGAATTCTCATGTTCTTATAGCGTACTTTTTAATTGAAACTCTTTCCACACTGAGTGCACATGTAGTGTTTTTCTCAAGTGTGAACTCTCATGTGTCTATTAAGGCTTACTTTTCGAGTGAATCTGTTTCCACACTGTTGGCAGATGTACGGCTTATCTCCAATGTGAATTCTCTTGTGTTCCTCATAGTGTCCTTTTTGAATGAAACTCTTTCCACACTGAGTGCACATATAAGGTTTTTCTCCAGTGTGAACTCTCAAGTGCGTTTTAAGGCTTCCTTTTCGAGTGAATCTGTTTCCACACTGTTGGCAGCTGTACGGCTTATCTCCAATGTGAATTCTCATGTGTGTTATAAGGCTTCCTTTTCGAGTGAATCTGTTTCCACACTGTTGGCAAACGTACAGCTTATCTCCAGTGTGAATTCTCATGTGCCTTTGTAGACTTCCTTTTTGACTGAATCGGTTTCCACACTGTTGGCAGATAAAAGGGTTCTCTCCAATGTGAATTCTCATATGTTCCTCATAGTGTCCTTTCTGACTGAAACTCTTTCCACACTGAGTGCACATGTAGGGTTTTTCTCCTGTGTGAATTCTCATGTGTCTGTTAAGGCTTAATTTTCGAGTGAATCTGTTTCCACACTGTTGGCAGATATAAGGCTTATCTCCAGTGTGAATTCTCATGTGTTCTTTTAAGTGTGCTTCTTGACTAAAACTCTTCCCACACTGCTGGCAGGTGAAGTGACTTCTAACCTCTCCATTTTGAGTCTTTTCAGGCTGCGAGCAACTATAAGATTTTTCTCTAGTTATGAGGTCATAATGGTTATATTGATCTTTCTTTTCCATTTTATGTAATACTTCAGTTTCCTCTTTCACTTCCATCAGGTCTAAAAAAATAAAAATAAAAAAAGACTGTTAACACCACATTAATGGCACAAAGCAACAGACACCAAAACATTTGACAAATAAAGCATCAAACCCAACATGCAACACCTCTTTCAGTAGCTTTGTAGGTATAGTATCTAGTCGTATGTAATCTTAGAGGCTTCTAATATTGCTAACTCTTCACTTGCTTTAGGGCAAGGGGTTCTTAACTCCAGTACTGGGGACCCAACTGCTCTGCACATTTTGTACAGAGCACACCTAAAATTCGATGGCACCGTTTTTGGTTAAAAAGGGGCTGTGGATAACTTGGTTACACTGCAACTAAGAGTTGAGTCTGCCATCATAAACATGAACTCCCAATTTGATTCTCTTTATGCCACAAGCAAGATATTAGAGATCACATCCAGCAGATTGTATGTCTGGCTATCACCAGACCAAGCTCAATTTAAGATTGAACATTGGTCTGGGGAGGATATGTTGTATTTTGTATTTTCTACTGCCTGCACAAGCGAGCATAAACGAGCTTAATTTAAATAACTCTGTACGCAATTGGATAGTCATTCAACCAATCAGACTACAAGAGGCGTGATCAACGAGCATAATTTAAATGACTCTGTATGCAATTGGATAGTCATTCAACCAATCAGACTACAAGAGGCATGATCAACGAGCATAATTTAAATGACTCTGTATGCAATTGGATAGTCCTTCAACCATTCAGACCACAAGAGGCGTGATCAACGGCCATCAATCCATCCCTTCTATATCCTTCATTGTGTTAAACCCGCCAATAGTGTGCCAGGTGGATAAGCCAGTCTGTGATTGGTTCCAGCAAAAGTGTAACAGAAGCAGCAGAAATGAATGTACAGGTTTCCAGACTGAGTTGCAGGGCAAAATCAAATCGGCGGCAGATCAGGCTGGGTTTACCCAATCTAGCCGATTGTATCACTCAGTCCAAATAATCAGATCTCTTTGTCCTAGACCTATCTGCAGCTTCATGGTGCGTTCACATCAAATGTGAATAGAGCATCAAATTTCCGTCTATCACATCTAGTTGGACGCTTGAACATTTTGAATCCATCCGCGGGTCTACAACGAATTGGACGTACATATAAATCGAGCATTTGTAGCGAAATAGGAACTGGGTGTCAGCAAGCCGCTCTAGGAGAAATATGTCATAAAACACCACTCTGCCTCTTTTCATTTTCATTAATAAAATATTAACCATTAATAGCCACACAAATGTGGTCCAGGCAACGCATAATGTTACCTTGATCATCTTCACTGCATATATATTTAAATATCCTAAACAAAAAAAACCTTCTCTTTGCCCTCAGTCAAAACGATTTGGCAGGCAACAAATTATAGTTTCATTAGACCAAAGATCGCCTGTTAGATCTACACAAAACGAATCATATCTCATGTTTAACTACTACAGAGACATCAGAGCCAGCGGCAAACGGCAGAAGGACTGGCCGAGGAAAGGCTGCTCTCGCTGGGGTTAATGAGCGTTGAGCACCGTTGATCGCCTGGATCTCACAACTTCAAAAACGCAAGAAAACATTTTTTAAATAGGCACTCTTTATAAATACACCACAGATTTGAGCTTTAAACCACTATATTCTCACCTGAAAAAGTCTTAAAACTAAATTCTGTGACACAATAACAGTAGTATACAATCATTACAGTTGCATTTGCAAAAGAGGTAAGCAGTCTAGACTACCTGCTTTGCCACATTTGACGTAAGCAGTCTAGACCACCTGCTTTGCCACATTTGAGGTAAGCAGTCTAGACCACCTGCTTTGCCACATTTGAGGTAAGCAGTCTAGACCACCTGCTTTGCCACATTTGAGGTAAGCAGTCTAGACTACCTGCTTTGCCACATTTGCAGGTGGAATAATCCCGTTTACAGCTACATTTGATAAATTGATGTGGGGATTTCTGGAAGTGTCATCCAAGCTTGCTCCCAAGAACCTGATTCCTTGGTCCATCCATAGTCCCTTGGAGAAAGAATACCTTGTGGTTCGCATTCAAGGCTGTGTCTGGTCATTCTAGTATTGCCAGTATATGCTAGTGTTGCCCTTTTCTTTGTGTTATAAAGAATGCCTTGTCCCATTGTGAGGCAAGCCTGAGACTCACATTTCCCTTGATCTTTCAAGTTGGAGCCATTCATTATCATCGAGATACGAGACTTTAGGCTTGAAGGAAGAGAGGTTTCTTGACAACTTTCTGGGAAGGGACAAGTGAATTTTAAGCCTGTATGGTTGAATTTGTCGTTTCTAATAATCTTTGCAGCTTTTGCCAGGATCCTCAGAGCTTCTCTTAGCATATTTCTCATGCCATATTCCTCGAAAACAAGAACTGTATTCCTTCCATCAAATTTTTCTTCTGCATCTGGAAACCGTTGAAACAAATGATTTTTCAATCTGGTTTTGTTGACTTGCTTCCTGACACCAAGTTCCTAAAGTCGATTTACATACAAAGAGTGGAGCTTAGATAGCATAAAGAAAAAGGCTTAATCCGAAATCGCCCCCTATACCCTCAAATAGGGCATTATGTGAGGGGACAGCCATTTGTAGTGGTGTCCAAAACCCTAGTGGACGATATTGAATGCGCTCATTCAATCCCACATTGCAGCGCAATAACGAGTGTACAGCCGATGTACACATAACGGCTGTCCGAATTCACTCACTCGTTTTCATTCACTCCTTCAAGTTAACTGTATTCATGGACTAAAGTAGGGAATATTGATTGAGGATTTAGGTTTACATCTACACAAGACGAATTATAGCTCGAGACACCACAGAGACACCAGAGCCAGCGGCAGACGACAGAAGGACTGGCCGAGAAAAGGCTGCTCTCGCCGGGGTTAATGAGCGTGGAGCGCCGCTGATCCACTGGAGCTCACAACTTCGAAAACGCCAGATAAAATGTTCAAATAGGCACTCTTTTTATAAATAAACCACAGATTTGAGCTTTAAACAACTACATTATCGCCTGAAAAAGTCTTAAAACTACGTTGTCACACATTAACAATAGATTTTAACAAAAAAGACGTGTAAACAGCCCATGTCAGCCATTTCTCAACGAGACGAGCCGCCTGGCTAGGCAAACAAATTCGCGTTTGTTGTGTAGTGAATGCCACGCGTGACTGAAGCGAGTAAACTAACAATGTTGAAACGTCCAACTTAGCGCAAATAGCGCAAGTCATTCGCGTCCGGTATGAACGCTCGTTTTCATTCTCGTTTTCTGCCATTTTAAAACAAAGAAAATTTAATTAAAAGAAACAAATGCAAATGAATGATCAAATAAGTAAACTATTGTTTGCTTCATGAAAAATACATGCCTTTGTTTCATACTGTTGCATAATAAAGTGATAGAAATTATTGGTTTTCATTGTTTACAGAAAATAATTGTTGTTTTGGCTACTTCTGTATTATTTTATCTAATTTAATGCATTTTAAATACAGCGTTAGTATTTGTCTGATCATTTGATCTCAACATGTCTGACCCGCTCCATGTCAAATAAAATACTCATGACATTCTTCAAAAATATCATTAATTTCTGTAGAGCAGGACATTTGAATAAGGATCAAATAGTTCAGCTTTGAGAATGAAACCAACCTGTTTGTCCCTCAGTTTCTTCATGTTTCACTCTCAATGTTTCTTCAATCTTCACGTCTTCTCTCCCCTCTTTCTCTGTTTGTCCCTCAGTTTCTTCATGTTTCAAACTGAATACTTCTTCAATCTTCATGTCTTCTCTCCCCTCTTTCTCTGTTTGTCCCTCAGTTTCTTCATGTTTCAAACTGAATACTTCTTCAATCTTCATGTCTTCTCTCTCCTCTTTCTCTGTGTTCCTCAGTTTCTTCATGTTTCACTCTCAATGTTTCTTCAATCTTCACGTCTTCTCTCTCCTCTTTCTCTGTTTGTTCCTCAGTTTCTTCATCTTTCACGCTCAATGTTTCTTCAATCTTCACGTCTTCTCTCTCCTCTTTCTCTGTTTGTTCCTCAGTCTCTTCATGTTTCAAACTGAATACTTCTTCAATCTTCATGTCTTCACTCTCCTCTTTAATAAACGCCATCTTTATAATAATATTGTGTCACATGGATCTCAGTCGTTTCACCAGGAGTTTTTCATGTGTTTGTCCTGTTTAAGATGAGAATAATTAACAGAGAAAAACTAATCCATACTAAATCTCTCCTAGTTCAGTGCACTAGTAATGGAGTCAGTCGTTGAATTTTGTTAACTTACACAATGTGAAAATGTGTCAAGAAACCTGCTGTTGAATTTTGTAAGTATAAATCGAAACAACAATTTAAATAAAAATAAGTAAAAAAAAAAAAAGGAAAAAAAAGTTCAACTTACAATTTCAGCATCACAAAATGTTAAATTAATTTATCAGAGATACCGTTGTTTGGTCTGATTCTTTGATTTTTTTCTTTTAAGTTTCAAAATAAACTTTAAAGGCTGTTAGAAAATTATCAAAATGATGTTGAGTTACTACATTTAGTTTGATATAAATAATTTATTTATTTATTTTTCCCCATTAAAGCTGTAGTCTACGATGTTGAAAATCAGTCGAGAACGCCAGAATTTTTAAAAAACTCATCCCGCCCCTCCACACGCACACCCCTCCCCTCTGTGCTACCTGATCCCTCCCACCGGGAAACGACCTGAACAACGTCACTCAGTCAAGCAGGAGTAAACATCGGAACAGAGATGTACCATGTGCGATTTTGAGTTCACGCCCACGCAAGATTAGCAACACATGCAATGTAGCGGAGTAAAGTTAGTTTTAGGTTTGATATTCGCCGGATTTTCGTTTTCCCTTGATACAGTTCTAAAGAGTCAACAATCTTTCAGAGACATAAATACCATGAATAGTTTTAACAATTATGCAACTACTGTATAGCAACATAAACAATTAATTCAAAACCACTTACGTGTATTACAGCTGCATATTTATGCCTGATTTATACCCGAGAATGCTTTGACGCGCTATCACCGGGCTTCATGACAAAGGGAATGTCTCTAAATTCCCCAACAGCGTAAAAACGTCTAATTTGTATAAGTTAAAATGACTTTAAAATAAAAAATAAATACAAATAATTCGAAGTTGTAGTACATTAAAATATTTATGACTGACTTACTACAGGTGAAATTATGCCAATATCGCCCTTACTGTACGTACAGTACACTAATATTTATAGAAAAACAATTACAGTAACTCACCAAAAGGGTTTTTTCCTGTTCCAAAGGTTGTAGTACATTAGTACATTGTACACATAGTACACGAAAAAACCCTTTTAGTGAGTTACTGTATTTATTTTCTATAAATATTAGGGTACTGTACCTACAGTAAGGAGGATATTGTCTAAAACGAGATATTGGCAAAATATAATAAATATTTTCGCCCGCTAGGCATTTACATAGCCCTGTAAAGATTTATTTGAATTCATTGTTGAGACTCGATTTGCACTGTGTGGTGAATTTGCAGACGGTCCCTTAAGCAGCCTATGCCGATATGCGGCGAATATCAAACCTAAAACTAACTTTACCTCGCTTGCAATGTTCTATCGGCTCGAACAGAAAACCGCTAACGTTAGGACTATTGAAACAGTCAAGCACTTCAAGAAATGTAATTACTTTGACCCGTGATAGGCAATGCTAAACGGCTAACATTCCAATGCCGACCGGCAGCATGATCATGTTGTCAGACTGATAAAAAAGCTATTTATGTAATACACCACACCATAAAAGTATAAATAAATGTTTACCTGCTCAACAAAAAGTCAGCGTCGGTTTTAAGTCCAAAGGCTTCTCTGAAGCTTCCTCCAACGCGCAATGGTGGACCCTATATTGATTCGGCTTTGAGTCCGAGGTTCTTCACTTTTTTTAAAAAATCTCTGCTCTTTCCTCAATTGACTTTCTCTTTCTTCCAACCTTGACTTTTGGGATCGAGCAGGGGCCGCTTGCTGCTGTCTGTTTGTTGGTTTTTCTCCATTGCTGAGTTGATGCTGCCTACTTTCATGTCGCAGGAGGGGGCGGGGTGCGGTGCGGTGGGTGGAGACGCGAGTGGAGCAGGGGATTGGATGAGAGCAGTTAACCAATGTAAGCTGTCCGGCCGGACAGCTTACATTGGTCAATTTCTCTGCGGGTGTACACCCAATAGAGTGAATGGATTTTTTTCATTCGTTTTTCTCTTCATATTGTTAGGATTGTACTGTAGAACCATAACCAGCATCTAAACGAGGTTATTAATAATGAACAATCTTTGAAATCGTAGACCATAGCTTTAACAAGTCTCGCAAGAGTTAATTGACCTAAGAATGTTTGTAACAAAGCAGATAGAGCATCCATTGACTACCATAGGATTGTTTCCCTACTGTGGTAGGCAATGGATGCTCTCTCTGCTTTGTTACAAACATTCTTCCAAATATTTTGCTTTGTGTTCAGAAGAACAAAGAAATGTTTACAGGTTTGGAACAACTTGAGGGTGAGTAAATGATGACAGAATTTTCATTTTTGGGTGAACTAACCCTTTAAAGTGCTGTAATGAACTAAAACTATTAAAAGATCAAATTCAGTTTACACCTTTTTGATGATGTATACTATATACAGGCGAGTAGATGAGGCAAGAATATGAACGCAAAGCGTTTTCTTTATAATGGGATTCGATGGGGAAAACACCTAACAAGAAACCTCATGTTGCACTAATATTCTGTTTTCGTCTGCTTTCCTGTACAAAGTATGCAACTTCAATAAGGTGTATATTGAATTTACCATCAGGATGGTAAATAATTTTTAAAAAATGTGTTCAAAAACATATACTGTATATGCTGTTAATGCTCCTCACCTCCCAAAATAAGACATAAGTATGCAAAACATTTAACGTTGCTGTCAAATTATTATTTAAAAATGACTCGCCTAACAGGTGGAACACCATAACAGTGCATGAGTTTTCCGTCATTGTCCTGCATGGTTTGCCATCAGTAATGTGTGGAACTGCACCTATATAATATTGTTTTATATATAAATAAATATTTTAAAAGTTAGGTTTATAGACCTAACAGGGTGGAATCTACCAGGGTGGAAAATTGTAAGCTAAGTTAGCCGTAGCTCTTTGAGTGATCAGCATTTAGCTAGCTAACCTTCTACAGATAATCAGAACTTTCATAACTATGTTGGGTATATTTTTCTTTTTGTGACCGGACAAACATTCTTCATAACAGTCTAACAGGTGGAACTTTAAGAGTGGGACAAGCAGGATAACATTTCAAAAGCTAAAAAAAGGTAGGCGTGAGAGTTGAAGCTTACTTCATTTTGTATGGTTGAATTCCAGCAGGACCAAATACATGTAAACAGAATCATGAAACAGCATTAGAATAATTCCCCATATGCGAAAAACTATCAGACATAAAACCTGACGGAGGTGACGTCTGATGGAGTTGAAAAAATTGAATGTTTTTCCACCTTAATCGCGTGTTGTACAGTGGAGCAATTTAGTTTTTTCCTCAGTTGTAGCTGCCTTAATAAACATATCAAAATGGCAAGATTTATCACACAACTATTTACAGAAACTATTTCACTGCGATGACGGAGTTGACATGTTAAGGCTGTGACAGCAGAGACTTCAATATTGTTTGTTAAAAACGATCCACGATGAGCAGGAAATAGTAAGCGCTCCTCAGAGTTAAAGCTGCCCATGACACTGCCTGATTTACTAACAATTATAAAAAAAATCCTGACGGAGTTCGCAAGAGGACACAAAATTTATAGCTATTTTATAATGGAAAATATTATTCAATATTTACGTGTTGTATTGTTAAATATCTTAAAGATTTCTGCTTTTTAATGTAACTATTTTTTTTTATTTGCTACGTTTTTTAAACACTTTGTTTGGCCGTTTTACATTGTGACCTCATGCTGAGGACAGGTTAAATTACATTTGTATAGAGTTTGTATACAAGTATAGAGTGTGCTTTTAAAATAATACTAAAGAAATTATTTAAAAGAAAAAGCAATAAATGTCCTGAGTATACAAATTTCCTTTAGATGTAACATTTTAAAGGGGTGGTAAACCACGATTTCACTTTTCTAACTTTAACTAGTGTGTAATGTTGCTGTTTGAGCATAAACAACATCTGCAAAGTTACAACGTTCAAAGTTTAAAGCATCCATCCATCCATCCATCATCTTCCGCTTATCCGGGGCCGGGTCGCAGGGGCAACAGTCTAAGCAGAGACGCCCAGACTTCCCTCTCCCTAGCCACTTCCTTCAGCTCTTCCGGGGGAACCCCGAGGCGTTCCCAGGCCAGCCGGGAGACATAGTCCTTCCAGCGTGTCCTAGGTCTTCCCCGGGGCCTGGGAAGGCATCCAGGAGGCATCCGAAATAGATGCCCGAGCCACCTCAGCTGGCTCCTCTCGATGTGGAGGAGCAACGGCTCTACTCTGAGCTCCTCCCGAGTGACCGAGCTCTGAGGGAGCGCCCAGCCACCCTACGGAGAAAGCTCATTTCGGCCGCCTGTATCCGGGATCTTGTCCTTTCAGTCATGACCCAAAGCTCATGACCATAGGTGAGAGTAGGAACGTAGATTGACCGGTAAATCGAGAGCTTTGCCTTACAGCTCAGCTCCTTCTTCACCATGACAGACCGGTACATCGACTGCATTACTGCAGAAGCTGCACCGATCCGTCTGCCAATCTCCCGTTCCATCCTTCCCTCACTCGTGAACAAGACCCCAAGATACCTGAACTCCTCCACTTGAGGCAGAAACTCCCCACCAACCTGAAGTGTGCAATCCACCCTTTTCCGACTGAGAACCATGGCCTCGGACTTGGAGGTGCTGATTCTCATCCCAGCTGCTTCACACTCGGCTGCAAACCACCCCAGTGCACGCTGAAGGTCCTGGTCTGAGGAGGCCAACATGACAACATCATCCGCAAAAAGCAGAGACGAAATTGTATGGTCCCCAAACCGGACACACTTCGGCCCTTGGCTGCGCCTAGAAATTCTGTCCATAAAAATTATGAACAGAACCGGTGACAAAGGGCAGCCCTGCCGGAGTCCAACATGCACCGGGAACAGGTCTGACTTACTGCCGGCAATGCGAACCAAGCTCTTGCTCCAAGAGCACCCTTCACAGGATGCCACGAGGAACACAGTCGAATGCCTTCTCCAAATCCACAAAACACATGTGGACTGGTTGGGCAAACGCCCATGAACCCTCCAGCACCCTGGAAAAGGTATAGAGCTGGTCCAGTGTTCCACGACCGGGACGAAAACCACACTGTTCCTGCTGAATCCGAGGTTCCACTATTGGCCGAATTCTCCTCTCCAGTACCCTGGCATAGACTTTCCCTGGGAGGCTGAGAAGTGTGATCCCCTTATAGTTGGAACACACTCTCCGGTCCCTCCGGTCTTGAAAAGAGGGACCACCACCCCAGTCTGCCAGTCCAGAGGTACTGTCCCCAACCACCATGCGATGTTGCAGAGGCGTATCAGCCAAGACAGCCCCACAACATCCAGAGACTTGAGGTACTCAGGGCGGATCTCATCCACCCCTGGTGCCTTGTCACCGAGGAGCTTTTTAACCACCTCGATGACTTCAGTCCGGGTGATGGACGAGTCCTCCTCCGGGTCCCCAGCCTCTGCTTCCTCAACGGAAGACGTGACAGCGGGATTGAGGAGATCCTCGAAGTGGATTCCTTCCACCGCCCGACGATATCCCCAGTTGAGGTCAACAGGTGCCCATCTCCACTGTAAACAGTGTTGGTAGGGCACTGCTTCCCCCTCCTGAGGCGTCAAACGGTTTGCCAGAATCTCTTCGAGGCCAACCGATAGTTTTTCTCCATGGCCTCACCGAACTCCTCCCAGGCCCAATTTTTTGCCTCCACGACTACCCGGGCTGCAGTCCGCTTGGCCTGCCGGTACCTGTCAGCTGCCTCCGGAGTCCCACAAGCCATCCAGGCCCTACAGGACTCCTTCTTCAGCTAGACGGCATCCCTTACTTCCGGTGTCCACCACCGGGTTCGGGGATTGCCGCCTCGACAGGCACCGGAGACCTTACGGCCACAGCTCCGAGCGACCGCAGCGACAATGGAGATGGAGAACATGGTCCACTCGGACTCAATATCTCCAGACTCCCTCGGGATCTGGTTGAAGCTCTGCCGGAGGTGGGAGTTGAAGATCTCTCTGACAGGAGACTCGGCCAAACGTTCCCAACAGACCCTCACAGTACGTTTGGGTCTGCCGAGTCAGTCCAGTTTCCTCCCCAGCCATCGGATTCAACTCACCACCAGGTGGTGATCAGTTGACAGCTCCGCCCCTCTCTTCACCCGAGTGTCCAAGTCATATGGGTGAAGGTCTGATGACACGACCACAAAGTCGATCTTCGACCTCCGGCCTAGGGTGTCCTGGTGCCACGTGCACTGATGGACACCCTTATGCTTGAACATGGTGTTCGTTATGGACAAACCGTGGCTAGCACAGAAATCCAATAACAGAACACCGCTCGGGTTCAGATCAGGGGGGCCGTTGCTCCCAATCACGCCCCTCCAGGTGTCACTGTCACTGCCCATGTGGGCGTTGAAGTCCCTCAGTAGAACGACGGTGTCTCCAGTCGGAGCACTTTCCAGCACCCCTCCCAGAGACTCCAAGAGGGCCGGGTACTCCGCACTGCCATTTGGCCCGTAGGCACAAACGACAGTGAGAGACCTATCCCTGACTCAAATGTGCAGGGAAAGGACCCTCTCGTTCACCGGGGTAAACTCCAACACATGGCGGCTGAGCTGGGGGGCTATAAGCAAACCCACTCCAGCCCTCCGCCTCTCACCATGGGCAACTCCAGAGTGGTAGAGAGTTCAGCCTCTCTCAAGAAGTGTGGTTCCAGAGCTCAAGCTGTGCGTGGAGGTGAGCCCGGCTATCTCTAGTTGGTACCTCTCGACCTCCCGCACAAGCTCAGGCTCCTTCCCTGTCAACGAGGTGACATTCCACATCCCTAAAGCCAGATTCCGTGTCCAGAGATCGGGTCGTCGGGGGCCTCGCCTTCGACTGTCACCTGATCCACTATGCACCGGCCCCTTACGCTCCCTCCTGCAGGTGGTGAGCCCACAGGAGGGCGGCCCCACGTCACTCCTTCGGGCTGAGCCCGGCCGGACCCCATGGGGGGAGGCCCGGCCACCAGGCGCTCGCATACGAGCCCCAACCCCGGGCCTGGCTCCAGGGTGGGGCCCCGGCTGCGCCATGCCGGGCGACATCTCGGTCCTTGCTGCAGTTGTAATCATAAAGGGTTTGTGAACTGTTCTTAGTCTGGCCCGTCACCAAGGACCTGTTTGCCTTGGGAGACCCTACCAGGGGCATATAGCCCCAGACAACGTAGCTCCCAGGATCATTCGGGTACTCAAATCTCTCCACCACGATAAGGTGACAGTTCAAGGAGTTTAAAGCAAAGGGAGATATTTGCTTGTAAAGAAATCAATTTCTAAGGACTACAGCAAACGGCCGGTAGGGACTACTAGACATTCCTCCAGGGTCTCTGACATCACAAGCCCCAATATTTACATAAACCCCTCCTCTGAGAATATTAAATAAGGGAGGGGGTGAGGCCATTTTGTATCGCCGCGGGGAAGCGTTGTTGTGGTATAGTTATTAGGCTGGAGTGTTGTTGCCGCAATGCCGACGAAACGCTGTTATTTTCATCCGGATTACAGGTCCACTTTGTTCAGCCTTCCCTAAAGACGGGGGTGCGTTGCAGTGCGTTTAACATACAACATGTTATATGCATGTGTGTATGAGACAGAGGGGAACAGGTCGCATTTGCAGCAGATATATGCTGCCCATCATAAATCAAAGCACGAGACAGACAGGGGTCGGAGCAGAAGACCGGAAAATGTGACATAATGGACAGTATTCGTCTGTATGTGCAATACACGAGAGACAAACACTGCCAGTGTGAGACGGGGCGCGCGGCTCCCGCTGCACATTTCACGGAGGAAAGCTTCCACAATCTTCGCAAGTTCAATGCAGAATTCGCACAACGGCTTGTCCTGAAAGATGGATTTAAAAACAGAAGCTGTTTACGGGCCACAACCTGTAAGTATGATTTATTTTTCGTCGATGTGTTTTCCTGTAATAGTTCGTATTGTTAATTGTACGTTGTAGCAAGGAAGTAAACATGACAGCGCTGTTTGGCTCTGCAAACCAGTTTGTTAAATGCTCATTCATACTTAACGTTATCCGACAAACACCTAACGTTACAAACTCTTTTTTAAATCTCAACGGCGAACTTGGCATTAGTGTAAATTATTCTTTGATTAGAGTTTTTAATTATTGTTTATCTACATGCTTGTTTATCTACAGGCTTGTTTGATTTGGCTACTATAGTAAAGCCAATGTTTAGTGTTCGTTTTGGGTTAATAGTTCTTGCGACAGATATTTGGCTATAATCGTTCTAAAAATACAATAGTAACAGTGCCATTCAGTAGCGATCACTATAGATCCGCAGTCTTTACTCTTGAGGACTGAACAGGTTCTGCTCGATCATCTTCACTAAAATTGTTTGGTTCCGATTCGGGCTCAAATTGGTATGGTTTTATTGACGCCATTGTACTACCCAAAGCACAGTCTACCGGTGAAGGTAAGGGGCGTGATGTTTCCAACAAACATGCACTAGGCGGTTAGCGAATCACAACACACTGGGCCAGCTAACCAATCTGAGCCTGTTGCGTATTTTTGAGGGACCGGCTTCACAGAACCCGGAAACCATCAGACCGTTTTTACAAGGAGGGACAGAGCAGTGTAGAATAAAGGTAAAATATATGAAAAATAATGATTTTTTTTTAAAAACGAAGCATGAACACATGTTACAGTGCACCCCACAAACACAATCAAGCCTTTGAAAGAATGTGTTTTACCACCCCTTTAAGTATTTTTATTGTGTTAACATTCTTACTTTTTAACATAAATAGGGCTTTTGTGTGTGGGACATGTTTTGTCCCTTATCTCAAGAATCAGTGATGCATGATTAGAGGTAGTTTAGCCTATTCTATTCTATAACATAATCTAAAAATATTTTGAGATTTATATAATTTCATGGTTAGTTGATTACTTTGCACTGAGGACAGGATAAAACTGAATGCATATGTCAATAAAAAGGTGTAAAATACAAAACAGTATTTTTAATATCTATTATATCTGAAGTGATAAAGAAGACCTACATTTATTTCCCATAAATGTGACCCATTTTTATAGAAAATATGAGTAAGTAAATCATAGAGACAGAAAAGTCACTGTATAACAGGAACGACCCATGTCAGTTTATCTGTGATCAATAATAGTCATTATAAAAGTATAAGTAAAACAAGGTATAAGAAGCCATAGAATAAATAATGCAAACAATTCAGTCAAACAAAGCCAGCCCTACAATGGTAAAGTTAAACACTTTTAAAAGCTTAAAACACAAACCTCTCTCCAGTCAAATCAAAACAGATGCAGGAGCGCAGCGCAGCCTTATGACGTCATACACCAAGACCAAAATAAAAGTCCCGTTCACACTCAGCATCTAAAATTACGTAGAAAACATTCAAAGTTTAAAGTATTGGTGGAAAACATTTACTAACACAATGATAAGTTAATAATACAGTTCACATTAAGAGTAAAAATAAATAAAGCAATAAAACAATTAATTTATTTTATTTTTTTATACTTAATTTTATAACAGTTTGAATAGTTATTTGATTTAGAATTTATTCATTTTTATGTTTTAATATTTTATATTATTTATTTTCTATTGTTGTTTAATTTTATGATTGTGTAGTTTGAAGGGATGTTTGTGGATCAGAGAATGTCTCCGTTTCAAGGTTTTTTAGCATCAGGATGATGTTGTGAAGCAGTGATTTTCCATAGTTTTTCCCTTGGTAAATTAGCACTTATTAGCCATGAAATTGTACTGGTCAGACGAAGTGTAGCATTCAGACAAAGGCAGAGTCTTTGAAATAACTTTGTAACCCTTCCCAGTAGGGGTGTGGAAATTAATAGTTTCTACAATGTATCGCGATGCAGACGAGGACGATTGGGTATCAGTTCAGTAATAGACCATAACCGATTATAATGTATACTGACGCTTTTCTGATGTCATTTGTGTTTCTGCATCGTTTTCATAATTTGGCTCTACGTGGTATTTTCAGTATTAAAGAGAGTTAGTTTAATGAGTTATTAATTGTTGTGTTATTTATTGTTGTGTTATGAAGTTATTATCATTAGTGTACGTATGGTGTGCTGTTAATAAAGGACTGCACTCAATACACTCTACACAGCTCTCTCTATGGCCATTGAATAAACACAGCAGCTGTTTCAGCAACGCACCGGTGTGGCGGTATTTGAAAAACACATGTCGGTTTTGTTCAGTGTTCAGAAAAGGTCCTTGTTTACAATCTTGTTTCATTCCAGTGTTGTACCGAATTCTGTGACCTACAGATCATGTGACCCTGCCCTCATTACTAGGGTCACAGAATTTGACACAGCAACAGAATGAATCGGCATTGAATGAATGGTTTACTAACTCCACCTTACACAATGTAATCTGCTGTGAAAGCACTGAAAAACAGATAAAAAAGACACCGTTTCTCAAAATCAGGTCTGACAATATTATAAAATATTATTAATTGACCAATAATAGCCATTTTAAACTTTACATATGTAATATATATTAATTAATAATTTCTAAATTGTATTTTGTATATGTGCACTGACATTTTTGGAATTGTTTTAATGTTCTTATATTTACCAATTGCCAGACATTGCACTTCATTTTGTTTTATTGGTGTATTTTTATTTATCTATTTACCTTTTTAATTTAATGTTGTATTATTATTAATGAGATCTCTGATTGTAGTCCTTGAAATTTTTTTTAAAAGTCCTGGAATTTAATTTTACATGATCTCGACGAACAATGAAAAAGCTGTTATCATTGAACACTTTTGTTATTTCAGACTTATTTAGATGTTGGGCGAACAGCAGATATTAAGCATGATGTTCTTATTCACCGTTCACCTTTGAACCAAAGAAAGACTGAGGTTAACATTAACTCCTCCATTTGTGTTCAACAGAGGAAATAAAGTCACACAGGTTTAGATTGCAATAATGTGAGTGAGGATAAGGAAATTACAGATTTGTCTTGTTTTGTGAGTAAATACAATGAGTGACTAGATTTGTGTGTAGTATCAATTATTAGGCCAACATATGTTAATGTAGTCTTATAAAACAACAACCAGCAATCACCACTTTATAGATTAATCTTAAAATATACTTTCAGGGAAACACATTAATACAATAAATACAATAATTATTTATTTGTGTATTACATATAAACAGGACATTTATTGATTTTAATATATATAATAGAAACTGGAGCAGGTGTGAATGGGGTCTGTGTTCACTAATTAGTGAGCGATTTCAGTCACTACATAGGCAGCAACTCACACAAATGACCCTTGACATTGAAGACTTATTGATTTCATTAAAATTCAGTGAAATATTACATTTTGTATTTGGGCTGAACCTTTTAGCAATAGTTGGTATTTAAGAAATTACATTTACATGTGTAACATTTTATTTCTTCTATTTCATATATTGATTCTTGATATGTATATACATATATATATATTTTTTAACATATTTTTAGACTCAAATTAACTTTATTTGTCCACATTTTTAATATTGGCAAAACACACTGACTCTCGTATGTTTCAACTCGGACACATGTAAGAACTTTGCTTTATTAACTCACACACTCTTTTTAACATGTTTGTTTATATCACATTTCTTATTGTTTTACGTTTATAAATATAAGGATTATCTAGTAAAAAAAAATAGTAGACAGACATTTATCTGCACCTCTGTGATTATAAGACAGCTGAGTATGAACGGGACTTTTATTTTGGTACGGTGGCGTGACGTCATAACACTGCGCTCCTGCATCTGTTATGATTCGGCTGATGAAAGGTTTGTTTCAAGCGTTTAATCTGTTTAAATCGTTATAACCCGTTCAATGTTTCACAGGTTTTTTTACAAGCAATATGATATGCATTATTGAATGTAACATTGTAGTGCTTTAACTCACTTTAATGAAGGATATTTTGCGTGAGTCTCATTCACACCAGTAACGTAACAAAAGCTGCGTCTCATTTCTCTCCTCTATCGTGAATCAGTTCATCATAAACACGAGTTCAGTCTCTGACTCGAGCTGCTCAAACAGTCCTAAATGAGCACTAACACTAATGTGTCCTGACAGCTGTCTAACAAACTGCTCATGTTTTCATGAAAGTGTAAAATGCCATGATGTGTCTATATAGTATCTGTATCTATCCATCACAGGGATAGTTCACCCAAAAATGAAAATTATCCCATGATTTATTCACTTTCAAGCCATCCTAGGTGTGTATGACATTCTTCTTTCAGACATTTTTTTTCTTCTGTAAGTTGAATACAGAAGTCGATTCACCGGAAGCTAGACAATTTACTTTATAAAGTTTTAAATATGGAGATATATTGTTTTTTACTCAAAATTGACTTTTTTTATGGACTTCAAAAATGACCCAACAGTCACTGCCATTATAAAGCTGGGAAGAGCCAGGACTTTTTTTAATATAACTCTTTTTTTAACTTTTTTAATATAATGATTGTGTTCGTCTGAAGGAAGAATGTCATACACACCTAGGAGGATATTAACTCTCTTACCAGAGACTGAACTTCTGAACTAGAGCTGATTGAGACTCTCAGAGATTTAGTTTTGAATGTTTTTATTTCTGTTAATTATTCTCATCTTAAACAGGACAAACACACTGAAAAACTCCAGGAGAAGCAGCTGAAATCCACATGACACTATTATAAAGATGGAGTTTATTAAAGAGGAGAGTGAAGACGTGAAGATTGAAGAAACATTGAGAGTGAAACATGAAGAAACTGAGGAACAAACAGAGAAAGAGGAGAGAGAAGACGTGAAGATTGAAGAAACATTGAGAGTGACACATGAAGAAACTGAGGAACACACAGAGAAAGAGGAGAGAAAATGTGAAGCTTGAAGAAGTGTTCAGTTTGAAAGATGAAGAAACTGAGGAACACACAGGTTGGTTTCGTTCTCAAAGCTGAACTCATTTGATCTTTATTCAAATCTCCAGCTCTACAGAAATGACGGATATTTTTGAATAATCAGAATTAAAATCATAATCACGATTATATTGGTCAATATTGAAATCACGATTATTTAACACGATTATTGGTGGGTCATATGATCAAAATCTAATTTCATGATATGAGTAATTTTAAATGTCAGTGAAATTTCACAATTATCCATACTTTAGCAAAAACTAATACTAGGTTAATTAATGCAAGTAGGCCAAATGTCCTCAAAACAGCTACAGAGGACAAGTAAACAGTCCTCAATAAAAACAAAGAAACTAGTTAAACTAACAAAACCAACAGAAAATACAAATAAAATAAACAGGTTTTCCAGGAAGATGTACTTACAGTGATATTTAGATGAGTAATACACAGCAGAAATAGAATAAAGTAAAAAAAAAAAAAAAAAAAAAAAAAAGTTAAATAACTGCTGTATAAATGAAATATTGACTAATTCTTATTTAAAACTAATAAAAAGATATTCATTCAATAGCAGTGAGTGATTTTATCTTTGTCTTTTTTTGTTAGATTAACAATGACTGCTGCTGACGTTGATGTCGGCTGCTGTCTCTTTAAGAGCTGTGCGTACCATAGGCCCACTGTTATACACGCGCTCTTTCTCTATGTTCATTTAAGACATAACCGACTGCGTTTAC
This sequence comes from Romanogobio albipinnatus, assembly GCA_023566225.1. NCBI lineage: Eukaryota > Metazoa > Chordata > Actinopteri > Cypriniformes > Gobionidae > Romanogobio > Romanogobio albipinnatus. The sequence goes on from CM042240.1 coordinate 60,936,117, forward strand.
GAGGATGCTTACCAAAAAGGCATTTCGATATATTTGTGTGTACTAGACTATTTGAGCGTTTAGGCGTGTATCTGAAGCCCATAGTATACTTTGCTTATGCGTGTTCCGCCCATTCCGCCCCGTCTCGGAGCGTGCGCGCTGGTGGCCGTCTATGGAACAGCATTTCTCTCGCAGCTTAATGCGCTTTTAATAGCATTGTTTGGTATCAACCACGTCCCGCAGTTTATCAACAGTAGACTGCATTTTACATCACTCTCTTATTCAGCTGATTTGGATGTTAAGTTTTGGGTTAGAGAGGAATGCAAGCGCACTGCTGTCTGCTGTGAAGGGAAGGAGAGTGTGCTGACTGAACGCAGGAAGCAGTACAGTAATCGTTTTACCTCGATTATCTTATTTTCATAATCGTTGGAAGCCAAAATCGAAATTGAAATCGAAATACGATTAATTGAGCAGCCCTAGAGTGGACCATGTTCATTGTTCATTGGCTCATTTTTAAACACTCGAAGTAGATTGGTCTCTGAAAATTATCCCCAATTCGTCAGTCAGTTCCAACGTACATCGAACGGTTTTAAGGGCTTGTCCTGGAATATTATCCGGGCCGGCTGCCTTCCGGGGGTTTATTTTCCACATCTGCAGATGTTATTGTGAATGGTGAGTTCAGCGGCTCGGTGTTGAGGGACTCAAAGCGGGCATAGAAGTCATTGAACTCATCAGGTGTAATGTGACTGTTAATGATCTTACCCCTGCTTCTGCCTTTGTAGCCTGTGATGCTTTCTAATCCCTTCCACATGCGTTGGGTATCCGCAGTGGTGTAGTGACCCTCTAATTTCAGTCTATATGGTCTTTTGGCGTCCCTTATGGCTCGTCGCAGGTCATATCTGGCTTTCTTGTAGTTACTGGCATTATCTGAGACAAAAGCCTTGGAGCGAGCATGTAGCATGGATCGGCCCTCACAGTTTATCCATGGTTTCTGGTTGGAATATATCTGAATGTGTTTACGGGGCACAACATGACAATGACCCGAAGCACACAGCCAGGATAACCAAGGAGTGGCTCTGTAAGAAGCATATCAAGGTTCTGGCGTGGCCTAGCCAGTCTCCAGACCTAAACCCAATAGAGAATCTTTGGAGGGAGCTCAAACTCCGTGTTTCTCAGTAACAGGCCAGAAACCTGACTGATCTAGAGAAGATCTGTGTGGAGGAGTGGGCCAAAATCCCTCCTGCAGTGTGTGCAAACCTGGTGAAAAACTACAGGAAACGTTTGACCTCTGTAATTGCAAACAAAGGCTACTATACCAAATATTATCATTGATTTTCGCAGGTGTTCAAATACTTATTTGCAGCTGTATCATACATTTAAATAGTTTTAAAAAAATACATTGTGATTTCTGGATTTTTTTTTTTTTAGATTATGTCTCTCACAGTGGACATGCACCTACGATGACAATTTCAGACCCCTCCATGATTTCTAAGTGGGAGAACTTGCAAAATAGCAGGGTGTTCAAATACTTATTTTCCTCACTGTGTATATAATATGTATATATTTAGCTAAGAACACAAGTCTGTCAGCTGTCTCTGGTTTAAGAGAAGCTCTGTGGCATGAAGCTATGTTCCCACTGGCACTAAGAACCCTTTCAGATGGGGGGCTAGTTGCTGGAAGTAATAGGCTGCTGGAATTAATATGTATTTCTTAGCTAATTTTGCACATTTGGGGAAATGTGCCTCATGGATGCTCCACCACATTAGTGGCTTTGTGTCACTGTCAGCATTTGCAGCATGCAAGTAGCTTTCCAGTTCCTTTTCAATTTCTTCCCTCTGGGACAAACCCTTAGAAGTAGAAGAGGATGTTGCCTGTTTGAAGAAGGTCCGCAATGTCTTTTTTCGGGCTGGTGGCTCTGGTGGAGCTTCTGCACTTGCTGTTGAACTGGACTCCATAGTGTCAGACGCAGAATGCGTGTTAGCAAGTAGGGACTCGATCTCATCAACAGCTTGGGTTTCACCTCCTGAATTTTGTTGTGTTCAATATAAGTGGTTTTAAACCTCAGATCAGTGAGGGAGCAAATGGTCTCAGGATCAGAATATTTGTCATTGAGATGCTCCAGAATTGAGCTTTTGATTGATTTTGTGAGGTCTGTATCTTCCTCTTGAGGTGCAAGGATGTCAGTGTTGAACAGAGAAAGCACTGGTTTGATACAGGAAACCGTGACATAATCCTCACCTGACAATGCATCAGTGAAATCTAGAAGTGGCCGTAGAGCTTTGTGAACAGACTCCAGGACCTGAAGATCATACCAGGTGGGCACCAAATGTCTTGCCTTTTTATTAGAGGCAAGGACTTTGCTTATGGCTGGCTCTTGCTCCAGAACTCGAGCAATCATTTGGTCCCTGGAGCTGCACCTGGTAGGCGACTCGGTAATAAGCTGGTGGTTTGGTAGATGGAGATCTCTCTGGACATTGGCAAGTTCTCTTCTCCTTCTCCAGCTGTGTGAGAAGCTGGCCACAATTTTCTTGCACACACCGATTCTCATGTTCAATGCGGGCATCCCTCATGCTTCTCTCTGTGAAAAAAATATAATAAATAATTAACATACAATCCTTTAACCTAACATTAAAAGCTAAAAATTACGGAGTATTGTGAGTTGTGTCCGCTGAAATAAGGAAAAAATCCATCAAAAGGCGCCAACGACTTCATCGGACAGAGGGTTAAAGAAAACGTAGCCTATTTAGTTCCATATAGTTAGGCTATGTCTAAATATTTTAATCTTTTAATTTCATATGTTGATTATGAAAAGTGAGAAGCATGAGTAAGGCTACATAATCAGATACGCATATGTCTGGAGACATGGATTTTGAGCATTTCATTGAATTTGTTTTCTAGAAAGTCTTTCTTTAAAATGAATTTCGTTTTGTATAAATTGTATTTTAATTTTGATCAATGTTTAATCAACTATTTGGCTGTATATTTAATAAATAAGAAGCAAACCATCGTCGGGAATGGATTGACATGCGTAACTGGCCTGTTTCCTTAGTCTTTGAGCAAGTCTGAAACTATAGCGTCTTTCTGTTTTAATACATATCTTGAATATATGTCTTAATTACAGTAGGCCTATAGATAGTTAAGATATTTGTGGTTGCACCGGGTCCGTCATTATAAAGTTACGCCACTTTGCTTATTAGGAGAAAATATAGCCTATCTAGTTATTAGACACACTTGAGTGGAAAAAAATATGTAGGCCCTGTGTGGGAGCAATGCGTGACCGTACCAGGTGACCTGTAAATACGGAAAAACTTTTTCCATTGCGGTTTTGCGAATATTTCCTTTTTCGAATTGCCTTAAACACTAGAACCGCCACGGGGTAACGGCACGGGTTGAAGACTCAGTGTGGAGTCCAATTCAACAGCAAGTGCAGAAGCTCCACCAAAGCCACCAGCCCGAAAAAATAAGAATAAAAATACAAATTTGAGCCGGTCCTAAATTGACAGGGTCGGTTGGGTTACGGCAAACAAGAATATTTTTAAGGATGGCCTCATTTGTATCTTCAACAAACCGTTTCTGTACAATGATGGGAATTCTTCACAAATACTGTTTCTCTGGGAAATTAAACATGAATAATAATTAACTCTGATATTTAAACATAAAATTATGTCTCATGTTGTTTTTTATATCATTGTTTTATTTTTGTTTTATTTTTATTTTGTTCTGCTGTGCTCTTTTGCTTGCAGTTGGTTTTGATGCTTAACATGTATGTTTGGATGTCTGTTGCTTAGTGCTACTAAATTGATGTTAACTTCTTTCTTTCTTTTTTTGCCTTAGACCTGATAGCACTGAATGAGGAGAGTGAAGTGTTGAATGAAATGGAAAGGAAAGATCAATATAACAATCATGATTTCATTACTGGAGAAAAAACCTTATCAGTCACATGACAATTCATACTGGAGAGAAGCCTTACACTTGCTCTCAGTGTGGAAAGAGTTTCAATAGAGAAGGAAACCTTAAAGCCCACATGAGAATCCACTCTGGAGAGAAACCGTACACCTGCTCTCAGTGTGGAAAGAGTTTCACTTGTAAAGGAAGCCTTATCAATCACATGATAATTCATACTGGAGAGAAGCCTTTCACCTGCCAACAGTGTGGAAGGAAACCTTAAATCCCACATGAGAATCCACTCTGGAGAGAAGCCTTTCACCTGCTCTCAATGTGGAAAGAGTTTCAATCATAAAGGAGATTTTAAATACCACTTGAGAATTCACTCTGGAGAGAAACCTTTCACCTGCTCTCAGTGTGGAAAGAGTTTCAATCAGAAATGATATCTTAAAAACCATATTAGAATTCACTCTGGAGAGAAACCTTACACCTGCTCTCAGTGTGGAAAGAGTTTCAATCAGAAAGCAAATTTTAAATACCACTTGGCAGTTCACTCCGGAAAGAAACTCCACACATGCCCTCAGTGTGGAAAGAGTTTCAATCAAATAGAACATCTTAAAAACCATTTGAGAATTCACTCTGGAGAGGGCCCCTACACATGCCTTCAGTGTGGAAAGAGTTTCAGTTTTAAAGGAAACTTTGAAGACCACTTGTCAATTCACTCTGGAGAGAAACCCCACACATGCCATCAGTGTGGAAAGAGTTTCAATCTGAAAGGACATCTTAAAAAACACTTGAGAATTCATGCTGGAGAGAAACCTGATTTAGAATGGAGTGAATGAGACTGGAAACATCATCTTTGCGGGAACTTTACTGATCAAAGTTTGATGAGAAACAAAACAACTGTATATGTTTAACAAGCAAAAAAATATAGAGGGCACAATCACGACCGTTCCCAGCATTCTCTGCCGACCATCTCTCGCGCAGCTTCTCATGGGAAATGTAGTTCGTTTGAACATATTGTGAAGGTAAACCAACAAACCTATCATAAACATTAAAGCAATGAATATCATTTTTAACTTTATATTCAGCATTATTCAATATTGATAAACTGGAAATAATAAATTGCAACATCTGTATTTCCATCTCTTTGACAAGGTTTCTCTATTCTGAGCAGCTGGCGGAGGGTTAGATTGTCTTGGGTGGTAGAGATGCAAGTCAGTTACAGACCAGAAAATGAGCAGGTGTCATTGGCTGTGGTTCATTCGATTTGTTGTGAACTTTAGTTAGTTAGTCACTTTATAGTCCACAAGTGAAAATTTGTCTTTGGTTTCACCACAAAGAAACGCATTCAATATCATCACACAAATCAAATAAAAAGACAACAAGTAACACAATCACCCTCACGCTCAGATCCCAGTATTTAAAGTTCTGACTGCAGTGGGCACAAATGATATTTGATACACCCTTGTCCTTGCTTGAGGTTGCCTAATCCGTCTTTTTGATGGTAAAAGCTGAAATGTAATATTCAACAATCTTCAATAAAAATTCTGTGCTTTTTGTTTGACTCTGGTTTGATAAATTTCATTCAATTGTCTTTGTGGTTGTCCTCCAATTGCACTAGCAATTTTAAAGGGTTCATATAATGCCATTTTTGTACAAATTAATCTGATTCTTTAGTGTCTAAATGAAAAGTTCGTCTCTCTGAGGACACATCTGTGCAACTGTATCAATTTGAACCGGAGTCGGACCCAGAACAAGGTGACGTCCCCAACAAAGTTCGACGATTAAGGCTCGAATAGGACGTTTCTGAATGGTTGGTTAATGTAGTGTCACTTTGATTTATCTTTGTACTGGCAGGGTAGCAGTAGGGCTGCAACAAACTATTATTTTGATAATCGATTAATCTGACGATTATCAAACCGATTAATCGACTAATCATCGATTATTGTCGCCTGTTTGACGACTAATCAGTAGGCTTTGACCGGTTATTCCGCTTTTCAAATAGTTAAAACATTGAGTTATACATATTCTTACTATAATATAAAAAAGAATCACTTCAGTTTTTGAAATGGTTGTTTTAATGAACCAATTGAGCCATGTAAACAAGTTCTCAGTCTTCTGTCTCAAATTACACACAAATGCTCTCTTTCAATTGAAAAAAATAAACAAATTTATCAGCTGCATTACATAAAAAAAAACTATTATATATATATATATATATATATATATATATATATATATATATATATATATATATATATATATATATGTATATATATATTATGGGTGGCACGGTTCACAAAACCCACGGTTCGGTTCGTATCACGGTTTTAGGATCACGGTTCTTGTTGTTGTTGTTTTTTATCGTTAACACTCCAGAAATTTACTTCAGCACATGATATATATGGCTTAATCATCCACAATTTAGGATGCAGTATTAAAAATTGTTATATCAAGTTGTTTCCTAACTGGCTGTCTACCGAGTCCGACACATTGGCGTAACATTTTTCATGTTAATCATATCAATTTTGATCAAAACAATGCACTGTGGCTTTAATTCAGCTGACCTGATGAACACATTTCACCATGAAGTGTCACAATCACCATATGACATCCAGTGCTGTGAAAAAATAAAATACACGAAAACACAACACTGCCAGAATTTTTTGCCCAAACTTCAAAGGCATGTTTAAATTATTAGAACTAGAAGCATATCTTAACTTTTAAATGTTACATTTATCATGTGAACTACTTATATACAACATATGAATGTGTGTATGAGACAGAGGGGAACACGGTCACGTTTGCAGCAGATATATGTTGCCCATCATAAATCAAAGCACGAGACAGACAGGGGTCAGAGGAGAACACCGGAAAATGTGACAGAATGGACTATATTTGCCTGTATTTGCAATACACGAGCGGCGGTTCAGCTGCGCAACTTGCGAGACAAACACTGCCAGTGTGTGTGTGTGTGTATGCGGCGCGGCTCCTGCTCTTCGCACTGCATCTGCCCTGCTATATGATGCTAGCGCATCCTCCAACTCCGGGCAGCCTTCCTTAACTCTCCCACTTTCATTTCTACATGTGACGTGACCTGCAGCACTCCACTTTTACTTTACTGTATATCCACACACATCTCTTATTTTGCGCGAAAAGGACACCCGCTGTCTGAGGTAACATACGGGCACGAGGATACATTGCGCATGCGCAAACCGTGCGACGCACACGCTCCGAACCGAGACGAGCGAACCGAACTGTTCGTTTTTTTTCCATGTACCGTGCCACCCCTAATATATATATATTGTGCAATACAGTGCAATGAAGCTTCTTCCTTCCTGAATAGTTTCCTTAACCTTTAAAAAAAAGTTGAACAATTAATTTTTTTTAACTCTCTTAGTGGTTAAACTATTGTTTAGTCATCTTTACTTGGTGTTTAGTTTGAAATATAGAAGCACTTCACACTAAGGTAATGGTTTCATTTGTAAAAATGTATGTATTAACTTACATTAACTAATGTGTGCAGTACGTTTGTAACATTATTCATTCACGAAACATGGATTTGGAATTCTGCATTAGGTGTATATTTACTTTTTGACAGGTTTTCTCATATTTTTGCTCCATTAATCTTGTAAAGTAGGTTCTTGATCGCGGCCGGCTCTAGGCAGGGGTGGGCTGAGCCCACCCAAACATCTGTCTTGCCCACCCAATCAGAATTTAGGCTACGACAGCCTTAATCTTTTATTTTTATGATTTGTGCATTGTTTAAAAGCAATCTGGTAGGCGCTGTGCTGAGAAGTTTGAAGGAGGGCTGTAGACTGCCCCAACCAATCAAAAAATAACACCAGAAATTGCAGTATTTTTATTGGCTGAAAGCAACTTACTGCATTCCACACTCACGTAACCGTACGTTTTAGCCTTCAGTAGCAGAGCGATTCTGACAGAGACACACCACACGACACGAATGATAACATTAGCAAGCAGTTAACAAGTATTTGTGTACAATGCATAGATTTTTGGTGCCTATGAGTAAGTCTGTTAATGGCTCTGGCAACAGTGACCGTGATGTGGCCATGGTTGTTTCAAATTCCACCTTCCCCAGCTCCCGCTTCAGAAATAAATCCGTCTCCCTCGACCTCAGCCTGCCAAAATCACGTTGCCGGTGGCAGCGAAATACTTGACCTAAATGTAAATACACCTTCCCAGCCAATATTAAATAGATACCCCAAACGTGCATTTGGGTCTATATCACGGTCATTTAATGATGGATGGTACCGTTCGCGCCCATGGCTTGAATACAGCGTTTTGCGGGACGCATGCTTCTGTTTCCCCTGTCGTAAGTTCGGTGTCGCTAACGAGAGAGATGTAGTTTTTACCTCGCGTGGTTATACCAATTGAAAGCAGCAATGGAACGCGACAGGGGTATGCAGAAACATGCAACCAGCCACTGTCATGTGCAATCTATGGCAGCCTGGTCTGAATTAAAATCTCGGGAGGCGTCTGGCGAAACTATAGACTGCATGCTAGTGGGCAAAACACAGTTGGAAAAAAACAGGTATTACGTGAAAAGCATCGGAGGTGTGGTTAAATTTCTCTGTGTAAACGAGCAAGGGCTGCGTGGAACCATAGAAACGACAAACAGTGATATATCTGCCGGCCTCTTTCTTAACCTGTTTGAATACACCTTAGAAAAGGATCCATTTCTAAATGATATAGTAAAAGGCATACCAAAACATGCAAAGTATACTTCAAAGATACACAAATGCTGACTCAGCAGGGTTTTGCCTTAAAAGCGATGGGACACGAGACAAGTGTAATGTGGAAAACTTGTCAGTAATAATTAGGTTTGTGTGCAATTCCTTGCCAGAGGAGCATTTGATTGGGTTGCTTGAGTTGCATCAATTAGACGCTGAATATATTTCCACTCAAATACTGAGCCACCTCTCAGCTGCTGGCTACAGTGCTGACAACATAGTTAGTCAGTGCTATGATGGTGCTTCAGTGATGAGTGGGGTACGAGGTGGTGTACAAGCCCTGCTGCAAAACAAGCTTGCTCGGTATATACCTTACATTCATTGTTATAATCACCAGCTACATTTAGCAGTTGTGCATGTCATCCAGGGTGATCCATGTGGGAAAAAGTTTTTTGACTTTGCCAATTCCCTATACAAATCTTTCCGTCACCACTACGTGGCTCAAATAGGATGGCCCTTGTCTTAAACGACTACTGGAAATTCGATGGACAAGCCATTTTGATGTCACAATGTGCATTATTGAGAATGAAGACATTCTTCTCAGCATCCTCTCAAACATCGCAGAGGATGATTTTGCCACCACTGAGCTGAGGCAGCAGGTCTTTTAATCCAAATCAAAAGGCACAATTTTTTTGAAACTGGGAAATTTCTAGTCCATGTACTTGGTGTCCTAAAACCAGCTAATGCTATTCTCCAGTCACAGACAGTGGACGTGTAAAGCTGGTGAGGTTGTCAGTGCATCCTTGGAGTCCCTAAAGGCAATTCTCAGAGATGAGTTTCAGACATGTGCGGATTTACACCCTTCCAAGAGAAGAAGAACACTAAGTACACAACTAGAGGACAGTGTTGTGTATTCCACAGTTGGCCACACTGACTGTGATAATTCTACAATACTTCCTAGTCAGTCTCTGAAGAGATCCTTGCTTTCCATTCTCGACAGGGCCATTGTTGAAATGGAAAATAGATTTTCCACAAAAAAATGTTGATTTGATGAAAGCCGTATCTTGCCTTGTGCCAACGTCTAGTGCATTTCTAGATACCAAACGGTTGAGCTCTCTACATTTGCTTGCTGGCACTACAGATAGTGTAAGTCTGGAAAATGAAATTCGTGTTGCCAAACCTATGCTCACCAAACAATTTCCTGGTGAGACAGACCTGTCAACTTTGTGCAAACACTTGCAAAGCTACAAAGATGCCTTCCCAGAGCTACATAAGTTGCAGTGTTTCCCCTACCATTATATAAGGGGGGCGCCCCGCCCTCCTAACGGCTCGCCCCGCCCCCCTTGAAGGTCAAGTAAATTTGATTTGATTTTCGTTATAGCGCCAGATTACAATTTGTTATTTTATTAAACAAACTAAATAGCCCTTAAGTAATATGTTATTTTATCTTATTTCCACGATGGCATGTCTTTTCTGTCTGTGTTTGCGCGTTTACAATTATTCCAGTGAGTGCGCACGCACGCACAAACACTTGCGTCACATACAGATGAGCACTAGCGGACAGAGCGCGCGGCGGGAAATATGTCGCGTCAAACAGACGAAACCCAGAGAAAAATATTTGCGTTTTTTAAACGCTCACATGGAACTGAAGATGGCAACACTCGCTCTACTGCGAGTAGAAGCTGGAGTAGCTCTCCTGCTCCAAGTCTAAGTGCGCATCCTGCCCCTGACAAGCATCAGAAGTCCAGTCATCACCGGATGACAGGTTTTGACACAGCTTGGCTGTCAGCACGGGCGGAGAGGGGGGGTGGCTAATTGGGCTTAAGCCCCGAATGTTTTGTCAAAAGCCCCGAATCTTTTAGTTTAAAAAAAAAAAAAACTTAAACGTTGTTTCATTTCCTCTCAGTCTTTCAGACTGGAGCGGCAAAAAATGAAACAAAAGCTCTATTACCGTGTGTGGTGGCGGTCGGCAATGCATCGCACATCACTCAGCTTGTTTGCCAATGCCAACTGCCAATAAAAACTAACGAAGAAGAATAATACATCTTCTAATTCGTCGTTGTCATCAGGGATTAGCGGGCTTTTATATTTCACCGGCGTCTTAGTTAACCGGTCCGGCTAACATGGACATAACTAAATTTTTTAAAAGGAACACTAAACCTCACCGCCCAGAGAGAGATTCAGCGTCAGACCAAACGCGGACAAGTGTTACAGGTTTGTGAATCCGCTGTTGTAACACTTGAGTACTGTAACATAATAATATATGGTTATGTTGTTTATCATACTGGGCTATTTCCCAAATAAATATAATAATTTTAGTAAATGTTCTTCTGTTGGCCTGATATTCGATTCAGAGTATTGAAGAGCACATTTACTTGGCACTGCAGCATTTGCTAGTAGAGCAGCCTAGATGATTATGGCATGGATTCTGATGTAGCAAATTTGTCAGCTAAGCACAAAGTAAACCAAACTGAACTCTAAAGATTAGTAATGATGTTTACACCAAATTCCAATTTTACCTATGCAGGCTAGCTTAAAAATAGTCAGATAATGGTTGCCTCTTTTTATTTGCCAGGGGTGAAAATGAGTCATCCTTAACATCTTTGGTGTTTTGGATTCACTACAGCTGGAGAACAGTTAAATACAAAACAGGTTTATGCTCTACTGGGTGATTTTTTTTTTTTTACTGAGTAACTTATACATATATAATATATGATAGTATATAGATTTTTAGGCATTCTATTATCTCAAACAGCCTGAAAAATAGTGCATTTAGCTGATGTAAATGGGAAAAAAATCTCCCAAAAAAATGAATGTTTACATCGTCTGGCTCCGCCCCAGCCTGTCAGAGGGGAAATACTCCCCTTGGTTGTACAAGACTGATCTTGGTAAGTAACTAAATACATAAATAAATAAATGTGACAGCAGGGTTCTCATCTAACACATTTTTAAAAAGATTTAAATACGTTTATTTTATTTTTTTAAAGAGATATCTTATGTTAACATTTTTTTACTTTTACAAAGCATTACCCTCCCAGACAACCAATTTATGTGACTAGATAGATAGATAGATAGATAGATCTATCCCCCCCCCCCCAAAGCTGTAAACCTAGGGGAAACACTGAGTTGTATGTAACTGCCCTTGTCATTGGGGTGTCTTCCGCATCATGTGAGAGTTCTTTTTCAACTCTGTCACGGGTTCTGACCCCTTTTCGTCGGTGTATGTTACACCAAAGAAAGAGTCATTTTGTGATATTGGCCCATGAGAAGTCCATCACTGGTACCTTAGATATGGATGAATTTGTTAGGACTTTTGCCAGAAAAAACAGGAGACTGATGCTGTAGATGCATAGATGATAGTATATCATTGAAGTAGTATCCCCTCAAAACAAATTTTTGACTTGTTTTCTATAATCTTAATACTATGTAGCCTAATATAATCCAAACACACACAGTTAGTAGTTGGTAGTTTATTGTTTGTCGCTGCATTTTAAATGTACTGTTTTTATCAATGAAATAGCCACCAAGGTAGCACCAAAAAAATCTATAAAGGAAAAAAAAGAAAGGAGACTGATGCTTTAGAGATCATAATATATCATTGTAGTATCTCCTCAAAAAATGTCTACATGTTTTCTATTATCTCAATACTATGTTGCCTAATATAATAAAATCATTAAGCAAAACACAAACACTTAGAAATTAGTTAGAAGTAGTTGCAGTTTATTGTTTGTCACTGCATTTTAAATGTAGGCCTACTGTTTTTATGAATGAAATTACCAATGTAGCACAAAAAAAAATTATATCTATCTATCTGATTACGATCACAGTGAACATTCAAATCTGCATTGGCGCTGCCACTGATCAGAGATGTTATAAGGTAAGGATGAGGGGAGACCAGGGTCATAACAGTCAATAGTCTTTAATGGGTTGGACCTCGTCCTCTATTGTAAACAAACTTAAATGCAGGCAACAGTCAGCACCAAAACAGAAACAGCCAGAAAACTGGAAAATGGTAACACAACTCCCACGAGGACCGAAGGTCTGGTACCCAGAGCTGCCAATGGCCAGGCAGGGAAAGATCAGGCCGCTGAGCGGGTGAAAACCGTGGGCTGGGGCAGATCAGGTCCTTCTGCAAACAGGCACAGCTGGATAATTCACAGTCTTTATAGTAATCGTACTCACAGCGCTTATAACGAATAACCAAGCAGATAGGACAAGACAAGTGATCACGTAGACGTTTCTCATACTCAGTGAAGGAATAATCCGACAACAAGTCCTAGAAGGAGAGGGAATAAGAAGCAGTACAATCAATGGTAAAGAGAGAACAGGTGGGGAAACAAATTGGACAAGGAGACACAGCTGAGAGAGATAATGAGCGAAGTGTAATGAGTGAGCGCGTAAGGGCGTATGTGAAACGCCACCAGAGGGAGACAGAAAGAAAGGAAAGAGAAGCCCAGGATCATCAATCAAATCAAATCAAATCACTTTATTGTCACTCTACCATATGCACAAGTGCAACAGTAGGTGAAATTCTTAGGTGCAGTCCGAGCAAACATAGTAGTCATGACATGACATGTACAACATTTAAGCAACAACAGATTACACATCTGATGCGCACACAATTACTCACAGCACAGTATACACTACAATAAACAATAAATAATTTACACAATGTGAGTGTAGTTCTCACAGCTTTAAACAATATACACATACTTACAATATACATATACTTTAAACAGTATACACTAAACATACATTAAACAATAACAGTATACATTAAGCTATACAGGGAGTGCAGAATTATTAGGCAAATGAGTATTTTGACCACATCATCCTCGTTATGCATGTTGTCTTATGCTGCGTTCACACCAAACGCGAATTGAGCGTCAAAATCGCGTCTACCGTGTCTAGTTTCACGCGCGTACATTTTGAATGCATTCGCGCATCAGCAGAGAATTGGACGCGCGTAGAAATCGAGCGCTGGAAGCGAAATTGACGCGCGTTCAAGGCACTCCAGGAGAAATATGTCATAAAACACCACTCTGCCTCTTTTCATTTTCATTAAACATATATATTAAGCATTAATAGCCACACAAATGTGGTCCAGGCAACTCCTACATTATCTTCACTGCATGTATGTTTAAATATCCTTAAAATATAAAGTTATGAAACTTCTCTTTGCCCTCAGTCAAAACGATTTGGCAGACAACAAATTATATATTCATGAGAGCAAAGATCGCCCGTTAGATCCACACAAGACGAACCACTACAGGACATCAGAGCCAGCGGCAGACGCCAGAAGGACTGGCCGAGGAAAGGCTGCCTTCGCTGGGGTTATGAGCAGTGATTGCCCGGTGATAGCCTGGATCTCACAACTCCAAAAACACAAGATTATTTTTCCAGTGTTGAGAGTCAGTGATGAGGAGATGTTGCTGCCCATTCTGACCACCTGGCATCTGTTTGACAGGAAGTCCAGGATCCAGCTGCATAACAAGCTGTTTAAGCCTAGAGCCCGGAGTTTCCTGTCAAGTATGGAGGGCACAATGGTGTTGAATGCTGAGCTGTAGTCTACAAACAGCATTCTCACATATGTGTTACTCTTTTCCAGGTGGGAGAGAGCAGTGTGAATTGTTGATGAAATGGCATCATCAGTGGAGCGGTTTGTGCAGTATGCAAACTGCAGTGGGTCCAGTGAGGGGGGGAGAACAGAGCAGATGTGGTTTCTGACTAGTCTCTCAAAGCATTTACTGATGATGGGGGTCAGAGCAACAGGACGCCAGTCGTTTAAGCAGGTGGTTTTTGACTGCTTAGGTACAGGAACAATGGTGGACGTTTTAAAGCATGTGGGGACCACAGACAGGGAGAGGGACAGGTTAAAAATGTCCGTGAAAACTCCAGCCAGTTGGTGGGTGCACGCTCTGATCACGCGGCCGGGAATGCCGTCTGGACCCGCTGCTTTACGGACGTTCACCCGCCGGAAGGATCGGGTTACATCCGCTACAGATACGGAGAGTGCACTAACCTCTGTATCTTCAGCCACGAGCTCTCTCTCCGCGAGGGCGGTGTTGGTTCCCTCAAAGCGAGCATAGAAGGTGTTGAGCTCGTCCGGGAGAGAGGCAGCGGTATTCACGGTGGAGTTTGTGTTCCCTTTATAGTCCGTGATGGTGTTAATTCCCCGCCACATGCTTCTGGAGTCGGTGGTGTTGAACTGTCCTTCAATCTTCATAACATAACAAGAGAGAGCAGTTTTCATGTGAAACAGTTTCACAAATAGTATTTTTAACCACACAGTACCATTATTTCTGTGTCAATCATTCAAATTATCACAGAAATACAGATACATTTTTTATAAAAACTGATATAAAACAGATATAAAAACTGATGTCTATGGTAGCAATCAAAATAGAATAAATCACCTTTTGGAAAGTAACTTGACACATCAAATAAAGATTGTATCAATTACATTGTTACACCAGTAACTGTTAAACAAGTGACTGTTAAACATGTAGCTATTTGTCATTGAATTATTTATTCAAGGGTTTCATTCAAAAACACTGATTTATCCAGTAACCAGTGAAGTCTTGATTAGTTTCATTGAAACATGCATATAAACGATTAAAAAAATTCTGATAAAATAAATATTTTTAAATAAGCAAGCAATTAACATTTTTTAAGAAAATCTAGTAAATTACATATTGTTTAGTTGTCTATGCAAAATTGGAGAATGGGAGAATCGTGATCTGTATTTTTTTATTTTTTGAAACGCAATTAAATGCCACCCTTAATTTATGCCCACCCAGGATATCTGCTAGCCCACCCTTCTATAGCTGTCAAGAACCGGGCCTGTCTGGCGATGGAGCGCTAGACACTTTTTTGCCTCGACTTTGATGTCCGACCATTTCCTTTTTATTTCGGCCCGGTCCGAGGTTGCGAGGCTACAGCATTTACAGCGTCTGCAAACTTTTG
Organism: Romanogobio albipinnatus; assembly: GCA_023566225.1. Classification (NCBI taxonomy): domain Eukaryota; kingdom Metazoa; phylum Chordata; class Actinopteri; order Cypriniformes; family Gobionidae; genus Romanogobio; species Romanogobio albipinnatus. Next base: position 60,951,644 of record CM042240.1, read on the forward strand.
CCACTCAAGTGCCTTTTTGGCATTAGTAATGCCCACACTGTACACTTCAAAACAACATTTCTTTTCAACCTTGCCAACGATAACTTCTACTTCACGTTGAGTGAAGTTACGTTTTTTTTAATTTCCTCTCTGTGTTTGCCATGATTTCGCAATCGATGAATATTAACTTGTGGGCGTTTCACAGACTATTTATGGGCAACTATGGGCGTGACATGAAGCCGCAACAGCTGCGCTACATTTAGAATTGATTGTGATTTATTAAGGGAAAACTGCGTAGGATGTGCGTGCGCACGGTTTTATAAATCCCAATATATCTGTGCGCATGTTTCATCCATACGCCACTTCTGTCGCAAATCCTACGCAAAGTTTTATAAATGAGGCCCCTGGTACGGGTCATGGGAGAAACATGCAACTTGATGGCCAACCGGTCTAAACCAACAACCAACAGATCGGAACTAACTTATGAGTTTCTATTGCACCTTGTTCTTGACCACTACTCCAAACAGCTACCAGAGAGCTGGTTGGGGCTGGGACCTGAGAGCTGGCACTACTTTTTTTATAAGGTTTCAGGTGACTGATGTTATATTTTGTTTTAAGACAGACACCATGTGGTGTTTGTAAAGTTGCTGTCTTTCCTGAAATCTCCTTAATTGTGTAGGTTCCAGTGTAGTCTGCTTCCATTCTCCTTCTTTTCCTGCTTCTCTTTCTCATGTTCAGTAAGAGTACTTCATCTCCCTCTTTAAACTCCACATTTCTGTACTTTTTCTGTCATTTTTTTTTTGTGACCGTGCAATATTCTCCTCTACCTTTTCTCTTGTGTTCTCTTGCATTCTCTGACTGTCCCTGAGAAATTCACTCTAGTCTTCAGGGAGTATTATTGTTGAAAGCTACAACAAAATAAATAATGACTTGTACATTTCATAATATAGACTTTTACACTAAATTAATCTACAATAAAATATTAAACATGTTTCCAATAAAGCGGAGCTTCATGGGCAATATATCTGCATTACTACTGCATCATACATTAACTTTTCATACATTTCGCCTACATTATATATTACATACCGGCAGAATTCACACTTTTGTAGTAAAAAGAGAAACATTATGCAGAAGTATAATTTGCTGTTATTTGTGTTTGTCAGAGCCTGCAGTTGCTGTGTGACGCGCATTCACTGCGGGCGTACCGTGACAAGCTGGACGTGCTCCGAGAAAAGACAGTTAAAATCGATTCGTTTTCAAAATTGTGTTGGTTAGTCCGATCAATTGTGCAATTGATTTTCGAACGTAAAGTGACAGCCCTACTGGTTTAAGCTATAGTATCTAAGCCTATTAAAGGGGTGGTAAAGCACACTCTTTCGAAGGCTTGATTGTGTTTGTGGGGGGCACTGTAACATGTGTTCATGCTTCGTTTTTAATTTTTTTTAAATTATTTTTCATATATTTTACCTTTATTCTACACTGCTCTGTCCCTGCTTGTAAAAACGTTCTGATGGTTTCCGGATTCTATGAAGCCAGTCCCTCAAAAATACGCAATGGGCTCAGATTGGTTAGCTGGCCCAGTGTGCTGTAATTCGCTAACCGCCTAGAGCACGTTTCTCGGAAGCGTCACGCCCCTTACCTTTACCGGTAGCCTCAGGCTACTAGCCTGTGCTTTGGGTAGTACAATGGTGTCAATAAAACCATACCAAGAGCCCGAATCAGACCCAGACAATTTTAGTGAAGATGATCGAGCAGAACCTGTTCAGTCCTCAAGAGTAAAGACTGCGGATCTATAGTGATCGCTACTGAATGGCACTGTTACTTTTGTATTTTTAGAACGATTATAGCCAAATATCTGTCGCAAGAACGAACACTAAACATTGGATTTACTAGTAGCCAAATCAAACACAGAACCATGTTAAGCATGCCTGTAGATAAACAATACATAAAAGCTCTAATCAAAGTATAATTTACACTAATGCCAAGTTCGCTGTTGAGATTTTAAACAGTTTGTAACGTTACGTGTTTGTCAGATAACGTTAAGTATGAATGAGCATTTAGCAAACTGGTTTGCAGAGCCAAACAGCGCTGTCATGTTTACTTCATTGCTACAACGTACAATTAACAATATAAACTATTACAGGAAAACACATCGACGAAAAATAAATCACACTTACAAGTTGTAGCCCGTAAACAGCTTCTGTTTATAAATCCATCTTGATTGAACTCGCGAAGATTGTGGAAGCTTTCCTCCGCGAGATGTGCAGCGGTAGCCGCGCGTGCCCGCCTGTCTCGTGCAGCTGAACCGCGGCTCATGTATTGCAAATACAGACGAATATTGTCCATTATGTCACATTTTCCGATCTTCTCCTCCGACCCCTGTCTGTCTTGTGCTTTGATTTATGATGGGCAGTATATATCCGATGCAAATGCGATCGTGTTCCCCTCATGTCTCTTACGCACATGCATATAACGTTGTATGTTAAACGCACTGCAACGCTGCCCTGTCCCTAGGAAGGCTGAACATAGTGGACCTGCACTCCAGATGAAAATAACAGCATTTCGTCGGCATTGGCAACAGCACTCCAGCCTACTAACCACAACAACGCTTTCCCGCGGCGATACAAAATGGCCTCGCCCCCACTTATTTCATATTCTCGGAGGAGGGGTTTATGTAAATATTGGGGCTGGTGATGTCAGCAGCCCTGGAGGAATGTGTAGTAGTCTCTAGCGGCCGTTTGCTGTAGTCCTTAGAAATTGAAATTCTTTAAAAGCAAATATCTCCCTTTGCTTTAAACTTTGAACGTTGTAACTTTGCAGATGTTGTTTATGCTCAAACAGCAACATTACACACTAGCTAAAGTTAGAAAAGTGAAATCGTGGTTTACCACCCCTTTAAAATGTTTGGCCACTTGATGCTTGGCCCTAACAGAAAGCCATTTTCAAGAAAAAGACAGAAAAAAAAAACCTACCGGCAGTTCAACAGGCACTTCTGACGGAAATCTAGCTTCTCGCCCATACATTAAAAGAAATGGTGAGCATTTTGTTGTGGTGTGTATTTTGGATCTCAGCGAAAAAAGACTTGCATCTAGGTACTGGTCCCAGTCATCCTGCTGATCATTGACAAGCTTTTTAAGTGCCCTAGAAAAATAATTTTTTGAATTATTTCTAAATGAATGTATTTCAATACACTCTGGTAATAATGATCAGAAGAGCTACCAAATAAACAAAACCCTGAAAATAAACACAAGAACAATGAATGCTTACCGTTTGATGTTATCATTGGTTTTCTCATCAAGCCCATTTGTTTGGGGATGGTAAGCAGCCGTAACACTCCTCTCAATAGAGAGCAGCTCACAAAGTGTGCTGTTGATAAAATAAAAAATCAGAACATTATTTTCATTTGGTTTCTAGTACTTCTGTCAAATATTTCAGTCAATAAATCTTTATTTGTTGAGCACCAAATCACAAATGACATCATCAGAACAAAATGCATAAAGGGAAGCTTACTTGATTGACAAACTCCCGTCCTTGGTCTGACAGTATGCGCTTAGGGCAGCCATGTCCAAAATTAATGTACAAAGGTTTTTGGCCACTTCCAATGCAGACTTTGTCTTTTGAGGAAAGGTCTCCATGCACCCACTTGGAAAAATAGTCAGTGACTGTCAATATATACTGATACCCAGTAGATGTTTTTTGGAGTGGACCAGTGAGATCAATGCCGATGAGCTCCCAAACAGCAGATACCTATTAGTGATTTGAATGCACAATAGATTCAATAAAATAATGCTTAGCATTGTTAAAATCTAGTCGATTACAAAAGATGGTTACCTTGATGCAGTCCAGAGTTTTAACTGCATTCAGGGGTGGTCCCACCCGTTGACATTTGTTTCAAAGCTAAAATTACAAACAGTAAGTTTCACATAGCTATTAATATGTAGATAAGATATAGACGTATAAAAATACAAATTTTGGCTTATGGATGAACAGATAAACTACACACCCATTTGTCAATGTCCACTGTCATGCCATACCAGTAGAACCTTGAACACATGGCAGCTCGTGTTTTTAAGGTTCCTGTATGTCCTCCAATAGGTGAGGCATGAAATTCTTTAAATAAATTCATAGCCTCCTCCTTTGTCATTATGACTCGTCTGTGACTGCCAAAGAGTAGTTCTCCATCTTCAAGGAATATTGACATAACCAATAATAAATAATGCAAAATATGAACATGTGCATATTCCTGTCAGTATAGACGTATTTTGATGGTAAATACTGACCGTGAATCCTGAATTTCGAGGAGTATTTCCGTAGGCTTTGCTTCTGCCTTTTATTTAGCTCTGCAGGGTATGAACCCTTTAAAAGGTAATTGAAAATTTCCTCCCACTTATTTTCCATGGTTAAACTACAGTTAGCAGAAAATAAGCATTAATCATTTAAAAGCAAAACATTAGTCGATGTGTTTCATCTCGGTCAGATGGCGCCAAAAGCTAGAACCTCGAGTAAACACCAGATTTAACGTTTTAACACGACATTACGCGACTTTACGACTCCACTTGCTAAAAATAATATATGGAAAACGTCTGTCAACATTTCTTGTGATTGTACAAGGCATGCAATTAGGTAATGTGTATATAATATGCGATATAATACAACAACACTTACCACTTGTAATCTTAGGTATGCAGAAATGATTTCACTGCTGCGCATGCGCATTAACCGAAGGTGTCCCATTCTGATGGGTATGGTGTTCCGTCAGAACACCGGTGCTGATGTGGCCACTGATTTTTTGGGGGGTTTTTTTGTGAGGGATTTGGGCCATCTGCACCCTTGCAATTTTTAAGTGATCGATGTTAACTTTGTAAATAACTGTACCATCTTCTTCTTCAGCAGATCAGCACTTTTCCCCTGTGGTGCCGTTACAGTGAAAGGGCCAAGGAAGTTTGCCTCCAGCTTGCCACCTTTTCTTTGTTGGCATCGCACATTTTGCCTCCACACCTGGTACCCTACTTTGAAAGCAGGTTTTGGAGCACCATGCTTCATACGCCCCTTGTGCTCTCCTGCTGTTTACATTGTTTTAATTTCTTTAATTTTATCGAGGCACTTTATGTCCTCAGACACAGTTTCCTTCTTAACAACAACCTCAACACTACTGTCTACCTGTGAAAATGTTTTCAACACTCTATCAATAGACCTACAATTATTTTAAGGCATTACTTTACTAACCATGAATTGTTCTGGCACCTCTGTTGGGTACCGAGCCTCTTGCCCAAACATCAAAAAGAATGGAGAGAACAAGGTGGTTATTTGTTTTTCCGTTCTCAACCCAAACATTACCGCTTCCAAGTACTCATCCCAATTTTCGGGTTTTTGTGCTACCAGCTTACTGAGAGCTCTAAAAAAATTAAATAAACAAAGACTATCAGGGTATATTTATGCAAAAGGTGTTTTGCTTGGTTAAAAAAAGAGAAGAATTGACCAATTTTCACTTTATTTACTCAGCTGTTAAAAGTGTGAAAATAGACAAATAAAATATTCTGTTTCTGTACAGAATTTGCCATTACATCTAAAGGAAGATATGAAACATTACATAAAAAAATGTCAAGATTGTTACAGCTGACTAGGGCTGCACGATTTGGGGAAATATCTAATTGTGATTATTCTGGTTAAAATTGCAGTTTTGTTTTGTTTTTACAAATTAAAAGTGTGCGTATATTACATTTTGTGTTTATATATTGATACGATTAATAATAATTATTATTGCTAAATAAAAATATTTAACAAAATAAATATTACTATTACAATAACATTTTCATTATTAAAAAGTATAAGAGTAAAGAGTATTTAAGAAAAAAATATAGCAATAATATTTATATATTATACAAAAAACTTATTTTACAAAAAAACTGCTGGGTTACCTGTTAATATGCAGACAGCCCTCAAGCAAAAACTTCACATTTGCCTCAGAAAGTAATAGTTTCAGGAAATCCCTAATGTGAAGCTCATGCTACTGAATAAAAATAAGATAGAAATGCTTTGACTGATTAAACATGAAGACAATGAACACGACTGCATCAAGATATATGGTGTACTTGAGTTCTTCAAGCCTTCTCTGGTATATTCATAATAATAAACCATGCAGTGCTGATTGACATAGACTCACTGTAATACTATAAAATAATGCATTGTCTGCCTCATTCTGTGATAAGAAGCCACATCAGCTCACAAACACTCGACTAACGATATGAAGTGAGTTAAAACCTGTTATTAAACGTATTTTGTTGGACAACAGGTTTATGAACGCTTCACATTACTAGTTTGTGAAGATTTTTGACGCGTGTTGTTTTTTCAAATGCATGTTATAAGCGACTCAAACTCAAAGACAAACACAAAGCAGTGTTTACTTCTGATCACAGAGACGCTCTTCACTGATACGCTGGGCTGCACAGTTGTATTTCGTTCTCTCTTCTCCTTCTTTAATGTGAATTGCTGTTTGAATTTCCAAGATATAAACACTGTCCTGGCTCTGTTGTTCTGGCTCCATCTCTGCCTCTTGCTCCCGCTGCTCCTCTTCCGACTCCATTGTGACTGATCACACAAACCGTGCATTTTATTATTTTCATATTGGTTCTGGGAAATGCATGCAGTTGCCTTAATTTATTTAGAGTGAATAAACTCGTGAAACTGAGAAGTATCATAATGTAATCCATTGGTTTCAACAATGTAATTGTCTTCTAAATACCAACTATTTAAATTGTAACCGTAACTGAATACAGTTGCTCATAATTTGTATTCTTAAAGGGTAACTAAACCCCTGCTCAGAGCTTAACTCCACCCACTGGCAATTTTCAAAAAATGCTAGAAAAGTGGGCAGAGCCCGGCGGACACAGAGGGGACGAACCGAGGGCGGGGCTGAGCGGAGGGCGTGCACCTGAGACCCGCAGGGACGGGTTGATTGACAGCTGTCAGACTCGCGAGTCGCAAAGATGGAGAATGACTGGAGTGACGCCAGCTTTGCAACAGAGCGGTCATTTCTCCTACCTTCACCTGAAGTGGAGGAGGGTGGATTGTCTGTGGACATAAACCCGGAGCCTTATCAATGCGAGCCGCTGCTCAAACTGCGTTAACTCCCGATGCCGACGATGCTAGCGAAGCAGCCGCGCAAGAGAACCGACCTAATCTATCTGCGTCCGCGGCAACCACTTGCGTGTCAGGGTTTGAAAGTGCTTCTCATGTATGAAAATTATCTGTACACATGACGGGCGGCAAGAAAATCGCAAGAAAATCCTGACGTTTACTGACAACTGCATTATTTAACCGTATTTTCTTCAATACAATGTTAAAGCATGTGTCAAGTGAGTTTCATTCATAATGTTTCCACTTCATGTAATATGACAGTTGATACTGGAGTAAAGCCATTCTCATCATGTGATTGGGGGAATCATTTCTGAGGGCGTGGTGAGCTCGTGCCAGGGGCGCGGATAGTGAGCCGTTGGAGGTACCATCCTACGTCACGATGTACCACAACGTCCAATAGGAAAATTCAACTGCAGTAGCCACCGTTCAACCTTAAGAGGGCAGCACTTTGGCGGTTTTACACCATATTTTATAGAATTAAAACACTTTATACTCAAATGTCAAAACATTTACTCGAATCAATGAACAGCATTAATAAAGCCCCAGTATTACAGATCATTAACTAAAAAAAGTTGGTTTAGGGTTTAGTTACCCTTTAATACGTAAAGCCGGTACATGTATTCCGTTCATGGGCGTCGGAACCATTGTATGTGGGTGGGACAAGACCCACCCACTTTTTAAGAGCAATGAAATTGGACCCACTCACTTTTAGCGTCTCTAATTGGCTTTATGCACAGCTGCACTACTTCCTGAACTTCAGCCAGCTCCTTTGTTTCCTGTCTGCCATTATTGGACAAACTGATTAATCCAGGTGTGTCTGATTATTGTTGTTGTGACTTCAGAGGTCAGGCACACCTGGATTAATCAGTTTGTCCAATAATGGCAGACAGGAAACAAAGGAGCTGGCTGAAGTTCAGGAAGTAGTGTAGCTGTGCATAAAGCCAATTCAGCGCATATGTCTGTTCACTTTTCAGAGCGCCATCAGTCGAATCCATTCCACTTGAGGAAATGAATTGAAATTAAAATCCATTCCGCGTCTTAGCTACAGCATTGACTTCCACGCTGCTGCTTCTTCAAATCCATTCTACTTTGCTCATTCAAAATCCATATAAATAAAACTCCATTACGTGTTTTCACTACTCGCGCCTAATCGGACCCGCGGCGCGACCATAGACTGTAAAAAAAAAAACCTGCGACACTGCAAGGTAAACAAAACATCTTGCATATCTGCTGCTCAGGTGGGTCTGGCTGTGTGCTCACATACCGTCACTAAACAGACTGCTGTTTAAGTGAATGTTCATCATTTGTTTGCCTGTCGCTTTTAAAGGCATCGTGTAGTCTTTGTTGCAGCACTAAATTACAGTTACAGATACTATTAAATTACACTGTTGTTATAACGCTAACAGTTATTATCTGACTTGTTTGCTAGCTAGCTGACTAAATACATTAATCAATCAATGTGTAAGTAACGTTAGCTCTTTGAATCCTGGGGTCCGTTCTTCAAAAAGTTACGTTGATGATTTGGCATGATCCGAGTCGCTGTCATAGCAACAGTTCGTAAACGCAAACCTGCTCGGGAGCAGATTTATTTAATGTAAACAGGATTAGATTGCATCTTTTTAAATCGAGGTGATCCCTAAAGTCTGTCCCAGCCACTACTACTTTCTTACAAGAGTAGCCTACACTCATGTGAACCAGGGACAAAAATAATGGAAAAAAAATACAAATAAATGTGCAAATAATATTAATATAATACTATTATAATGTTATGTGGTAACATAATATAGACACACAGCCAGTTTAACTAATACAGCCAGTAAATACCTAATAATGTTACTGTAGTCTTACACACATGCTGTACAGTTAATCTGAGCTATGCATTAATTGGAGTAGTGACAGATACAGTATTATGGGAGTGGCTTGATACAGTGCAGGAGGTGCAGAACTTGATCTTGACCCTTAAGAAAAAAATGCTGTCACATAACAAATATGCTTCAAATGTAAAATTAAAAGAATTGCTAATTACAACATTACACAAAAACTTAAAGCCTGTACAAAACAAATACTAGTGAATATACATAATTGGGAATCACGTAAAAAGGAAACTATTAGACATTTAATTTGACTATTAGAACTTTTATGTTGTTTTGGTTGCTTGGCTGCTTTCTTATAAAGGTCCAGAAATTTGTTTTTCGTCAGGTGTGTGATATTCTTTTTTAAATATGATGTAATTACGTTGCTGTCTTGATGCCAGCCAATCCCTGCATTGCTAATTGTGGTTTCTAGTATCGATACATCTGACCTTTTCAAATTAATTTGAAGAACCAAATTAGCCAAGCGAAGAATGGACCCCTGGTCAATGAAAGAAGCTAGTTGCTCGGGTGTCAACGCTATGGGTTGGTATTAAAGCAAAGGGGGTGGTACTGTATGGTTATCCTCACTGACTAGCAACATTGACACCCATTGTAGAATGATGAAGATGGTAGAACAAAGTCCATCTTGTATTGTAAATAACCTGCTCTGTGTGTGTGTGTGTGTCTGTGTGTAGGTGTGTAGGTGTGTGTGTGTGTAGGTGTGTGTGTGTGTAGGTGTGTGTGTGTGTAGGTGTGTGTGTGTGTAGGTGTGTGTGTGTGTAGGTGTGTGTGTGTGTAGGTGTGTGTGTGTGTGTGTGTGTGTGTGTGTGTGTGTGTGTGTGTGTGTGTGTGTGTGTGTGTGTGTGTGTGTGTGTGTGTGTGTGTGTGTGTGTGTGTGTGTGTGTGTGTGTGTGTTTATACAGCCAGTTAACCGATATCAGAACATTTTTTAGTGCACCGAAACGCAAAGTAAGAACCCTATAGCCTATTATCTCAAATAATTAAATTGAAAAAATGTTTTTCACAAGAAAAAGTGAAATATGCTAATATGAAAATGTTGTATTTGTGGTTAGACAGAAGAGCAGAAGATAAGTAGCGAACAAATTAATAGGCCGGCACAGACAGTGAGAAACAGGGAGTCTCAGGTAAGTTAGATTTTTTTTTGTTGACAAAATTATGAATGGTTCTCTCTATCAACTATAACTATTACTCTATCACGGTACTTTTTACTTATTACTCCTTTAAAAAGCAATAATATTTTTTTTCTTATTACTTGGTATCAAAATAATTAGTTACGTTACTCTTTATATTACTATATTACTTTTTATTAAAAAGTGACGTACAGTCTGTTTTACAGTTTGTAAAACTGGGAACTGAACACACTTTATTGGAATAATAACCTTACAGAAAGAATTACCCCCACCCCCACCCCCATCGAGTGATAGTGGCAGTGGTATTGCTGTTGTGTACAGTAGTTTGGGTACCAGTAATTAGGAGTATGGAAACACCTTTCTTTTATTTACATTTACATTTACATTTACATTTAGCAGACGCTTTTATCCAAAGCGACTTACAAATGAGAGCAATAGAAGCAACTAGAACAGTCAAAGGCTACAGTATGCAAGTGCTGTAACAAGTCTCAGTTAATCTAAACACAGAACACAGGACTTTTTTTTTTTTTTTTTTTTTAAATAAATTAGACAGACAAAAAAATGAATAGAATGTTAAGTGCTATTCTTGATTGGTCAGGTGCTGCTGGAAAAGACGTGTCTTTAGCTGTTTTTTGAAAATGGCTACAGACTCGGCTGCTCGAATTGAGATAGGCAGGTCATTCCACCAGGTGGGGGCAGTCCAGGAAAAGGTCTGTGAGAGTGATTTCATGCCTCTTTGGGATGGCACCACAAGGCGTCGTTCACTGGCAGAACGTAAGCTCCTGGAGGGTGTGTAAGTCTGAACAAGCGAGTTTAGGTATATTGGTGCAGAGCCAATGGTTGCTTTGTAGGCGAGCACCAGTGTCTTGAATTTGATGCGAGCGGCTATTGGCAGCCAGTGGAGATTGATGAAGAGAGGCGTGACGTGCGCTCTCTTCGGCTCGTTAAAGATCACTCTCGCCGCTGCATTCTGGATCAGCTGCAAGGGTTTGATAGTGCATGCCGGAAGGCCCGCTAGAAGAGCATTACAGTCCAGTCTGGAGAGAACAAGAGCTTGGACCAAGAGTTGAGTGGCCTGCTCTGATAGGAAGGGTCTAATCTTCCTGATGTTATATAATGCAAATCTGCAGGACCGGGTTGTTGCAGTGATGTGGTCAGTGAATTTTAGCTGATCATCAATCACAACTCCAAGGTTCCTGGCTGTCCTGGACGGAGTTATGGTTGATGATCCTAGCTGAATGGAGAGATTATGATGAAGTGCTGGATTGGCTGAGACCACAAGCATTTCTGTCTTTGCAAGGTTGAGTTGCAGGTGATGCTCCTTCATCCAGGCAGAAATGTCTGTTAGGCAGGCAGCGGTACGAACACCAACCGTGGGATCATCTGGTTGAAATGAGAAGTAGAGTTGAGTGTCGTCGGCATAGCAGTGATAGGAAAAGCCATGTTTCTGAATGGCAGATCCCAGTGATGACATGTAGATGGAGAAGTGGTCCAAGCACTGAGCCCTGTGGAACTCCAGTGGCTAGATGATGTGACTTAGACACTTCACCTCTCCATGACACACTGAAGGACCTACCTGAGAGGTAGGACTTGAGCCACTGGAGAGCAGTTCCTGAGACGCCCATCTTCATGAGAGTTGACAAGAGGATCTGGTGGTTAACTGTGTCAAAAGCAGCAGACAAATCTAGTAAGATAAGTACTGTGGATTTGGAAGCCGCTCTTGCCTGTCTCAGTGCCTCCGTAACCGAGAGTAGGGCAGTCTCAGTTGAGTGGCCGCTTTTGAAGCCTGATTGGTTGATATCCAGGAGGTTGTTCTGTTCAAGAAACGTAGAGAGCTGGTTAAAAACAACTCGCTCGAGTGTCTTTGCAATGAAAGGCAGAAGGGATACCGGTCTGTAGTTTTCTAAAAGTGCTGGGTTCAGAGAGGGTTTCTTAAGCAGTGGGGTTACCCGAGCCTGCTTGAATGCTGTGGGGAAGGTCCCGGTGTGAAGAGAGGTGTTGACAATGTGAGTGAGTGCAGGAGTAACAGAAGAAGAAATGGCCTGAAGGAGGTGAGTGGGGATAGGGTCAAGCGGACAGGTAGTGGGGTGGTTGGAAAGGATGAGTTTGGAGACTTCAGCTTCAGAGAGCAGCGAAAAAGAGGGGAGAGTATGTGTGATGGTTGTTGAGATGTGTGTGTCAGTTTGTGGTGTGGAGAATTGGCTGCTGATGGAGGAGGTTTTTTGTGTGAAAAATGATGCAAAGTCGTCAGCTGCAAGAGTCGTTGAAGGAGGGGGGGGAGGAGGACAAAGGAGCGAAGAGAACGTTCTGAAAAGTGCACGAGAGTCGGAGCAGTTGTTGATTTTGTTGTGGTAGTATGTAGTTTTAGCAGTGGAGACGTTAGCAGAGAAAGAAGCAAGGAGAGCCTGATACAGGGTCAGGTCAGTAGCATTTTTAGTTTTGCGCCACTTCCTCTCTGCCGCCCGGAGCCCAGAGCGATGTTCGTGGAGAACATCAGACAGCCAGGGGGCAGAGGGAGTGGTGCGGGCTGGCCTGGTTAAACGGGACAGAGGTTGTCTAAGCAAGATGTTAGAGTGGAGCAAAGAGTGTCAGTAGCACTGTTAGTGTCCAGTGCTGAGAACTGAGCAGGTGGAGGGAGTGAGGAGGAAACCATAGTGGATAGACGGGAGGGAGAGAGTGAGCGTAGATTACGCCGAAAGGTGATCAGCGGAGGAGTGTGTGTTGTGTCAGGAGTTAGTAGGAGGTTGAGAGTGATGAGAAAGTGATCTGAGGTGTGCAATGGAGTAACTAAAGTGTCGTCTGTGGAGCAGTAGCGTGTGTAGATAAGGTCCAGATGGTTACCTGATTTGTGAGTAGCTGTAGTTGATACTCGCTTAAGGTCGAATGAGGTCAGAAGAGTGGTGAAGTCTGTAGCTTGGGGTTTATCAAGGTGAATGTTGAAGTCACCGAGCAGTACCAGAGGAGTGCCATCTTCAGGGAAGTGGGAGAGTAAAATATCTAATTCCTCCAAGAAGTTACCCAGTTGGCCTGGAGGGCGATAAATAACTACAACATGGATTTTAGCAGGGTGAGTGATAGTGATTGAGTGTGATTCAAACGAGCAGTTGCCAGATAGAGAAGGAATGGGCTCAAATTTCCAATCCTTTGAGATGAGCAAACCAGTACCTCCGCCCCTCCCAATCGGGCGAGAGGTGTGTGAAAAAGAGAAATTATTTGAGAGAGCTGCAGGAGTGGCAGTGTCTTCTGGTTTGATCCAGGTCTCAGTTAGAGCCATGAGACCGAGATGTGAATGAGCGGAAATAGATGAAATAAAGTCTGCTTTGTTTACAGCAGACTGGCAATTCCAGAGACCAATTGGAATGGACATTAATGTAGCAGAAGAAATAGGTACAGTACGCAGATTATTAGGATTACGGCGTCTAGAATGTACTGAGCGTGACTTACGGGTGTATGTGGTAATAGTAGAGATTTTGAAGCACATTGTGAATACGGGTCAGAGAAATAAACAGATGAAAACAAGCAAAACACAAAAGTGGACAACGTAGAAGGAAAGCTATACTTAAGTGCCTTGTCGGTGTCCTTGCTCGAGTGGAGTCGCACAGAGTAGAGTCGAATGGTCTTTACGCTCTTCGGTCTTCACACGAGGAGGGCTTCACACAAGGGCTGCCGCTTCCGCGGAGTACTACTCAATTTATTCTCACATTAAGTGTCGTTAGTGAATACAGCTGGCTACTCCCAGTGAAACGCTAGGTCGCACGTGTTGTTAACAAACGACAATACAAACACACTGCCAGCTACACCCCACAGACAACGTTCTAAATAGCAGCTGAACTACAGATCAAATGAGGAAAATGAAAACAGTACTCACACTAGTAGTTCTCCCTGATGTTCGATGCTTCTCTCTGACTCAATGTAAACAATGAACGCTCTTTATAGTGCTGGCTTAAGGCCACGCCCAGTGAAACGCTAGGTCGCACGTGTTGTTAACAAACGACAATACAAACACACTGCCAGCTACACCCCACAGACAACGTTCTAAATAGCAGCTGAACTACAGATCAAATGAGGAAAATGAAAACAGTACTCACACTAGTAGTTCTCCCTGATGTTCGATGCTTCTCTCTGACTCAATGTAAACAATGAACGCTCTTTATAGTGCTGGCTTAAGGCCACGCCCAGTGAAACGCTAGGTCGCACGTGTTGTTAACAAACGACAATACAAACACACTGCCAGCTACACCCCACAGACAACGTTCTAAATAGCAGCTGAACTACAGATCAAATGAGGAAAATGAAAACAGTACTCACACTAGTAGTTCTCCCTGATGTTCGATGCTTCTCTCTGACTCAATGTAAACAATGAACGCTCTTTATAGTGCTGGCTTAAGGCCACGCCCAGTGAAACGCTAGGTCGCACGTGTTGTTAACAAACGACAATACAAACACACTGCCAGCTACACCCCACAGACAACGTTCTAAATAGCAGCTGAACTACAGATCAAATGAGGAAAATGAAAACAGTACTCACACTAGTAGTTCTCCCTGATGTTCGATGCTTCTCTCTGACTCAATGTAAACAATGAACGCTCTTTATAGTGCTGGCTTAAGGCCACGCCCAGTGAAACGCTAGGTCGCACGTGTTGTTAACAAACGACAATACAAACACACTGCCAGCTACACCCCACAGACAACGTTCTAAATAGCAGCTGAACTACAGATCAAATGAGGAAAATGAAAACAGTACTCACACTAGTAGTTCTCCCTGATATTTCTAGGAGCCAGAGTCAGAGAGAGAAGCAGGGAGTGAGAGAGAGCCAGGGAGTGTGAGAGAGCCAGGGAGTGTGAGAGAGCCAGGGAGTGAGAGAGAGCCAGGGAGTGTGAGAGAGCCAGGGAGTGAGAAAGGAAAGGAAGAAGGCACAATATTAGGCAGGGAAGAGAGTGAGAGCCAGGATGAGATGTTTAACAAGCCAAACCAGCCTGACCCAAGTCATTTCAAACCAGCAACTTCCAAATAAGACACTCAGGTTTCAGAAGAAGTGGTTCAGGGACTACCCATGGCTTCATTATTCTCCCAGTGCCAAAGGCATATTTTGTTTTCATTGCATGCAAGCTTTCAAACAACAAAGCAGCACTCTTGCCAAGAATATGGACCCAGCTTTTGTCTCAACTGGGTTTCGAAATTGGAAAAGAGCCATTGACAAATTTTCAACTCCCCAGCTAAGTCAAGCTCATAAAGTGGCGATAACAACATACACCCACCAGAAAAGAAGCATTGAAACACAGTTATCCACAGTGAAAGAGCAGCAGCAAAGAGAGGCTAGATCATGCTTGGTCAAAATAATTAAGTCAATACGCTTTCTTGCCCGCCAAGGTCTAGCTCTGCGTGGCCATGGTAATGATGAAGGGAATCTAAGGCAACTTCTGCAACTGAGAACAGAGGATGTGCTTAAAGCCTGGCTAAGAAAGCCCAACAATTATACCAGCGCTGAAATTCAAAATGAGATTTTGAATCTCATGGCCAACTCCATCGTTAGGGGAATTGCAAATACTGTTCAGGGGTTACCCAACCTGCAGTACTCCATTATAATTGATGGAACCCAGGATGTGTCGGGGGTTGAACAAGAGGCCATATGTATCCGTTATGTGGATCATGATCTTGTCCCTCATGAAGATTTTATAGGTCTGTATGAGGTGTCTTCAACAACAGGAATGGATTTGGCTCAGATGGCAACTGATGTCCTCCTGTGGTTGAACTTGCCCCTGTCCTGCCTTCGAGGGCAGTCTTACGATGGAGCTGCAAACATGTCTGGCCAAAGCAAAGGAGTTCAGGCAGTGCTCCGAGAGAAGCAACCTCTTGCTTTGTATGTCCACTGCGGCCCTCATTGTGTCAATCTTGTGACTCAGACAGCCTGTGGCTCATCCCCTGTTGTATCTGATGCGCTGAATTTGGTCCACAAACTTGGCACTCTTTATCACCAGTCTGGAAAATACAAGACTATTTTTAAAGAGATTTCCCAGTCTGAAGCAGGGAGTTTCAGAACTCTAAAGCCCCTCTGCCCTACACGATGGCTTCAGAGGATGGGGCCCGTCCAGGCAGTCATAGGACAGTATGAAGAGGTATTGCTTAGTCTGGAAGAAATGGCTGCATCTGGCTCCTCTGACACCTGTACAGTCGCAAGAGGACTTCTGGAGCGGTTTCAGAAGGGTCAGACTTTGCTTTGTCTTCTTCTTGCCTCTGAAGCCCTCAAAGAACTAGAGTGCCTCAACCGATCCCTTCAGAGCAAGACTGGAAGTGTCACAGGGATGCTTGCAGCAGTTGACTGTGTGAAAAAAACAGTCAAGGCAAAAAGGTCTGATGAAAGCTTCAATCGGATTTATGTATCAGCATGTGACATGATCATTGAGCTGGGCATTGAGACCATCCAGATGCCGCATATCCGGAGACCTCCTCAGCGCTACACAGGAAATGCAGCAGTGTTCACACCAGTGTCCACCGAAGAGCACTATAGAGTGGAATACTTCAAAGTATTAGATGCTGTTGATGTACAGTTGACCTTAACTTCAGTACCCTTAACAAATTGGAAAGGGTGCTAGTCGAAGGAAAGGTGGAAGATGTTGTCAGTCTTTACCCAGAAATTAACCGCCACTCCCTGGAGGTACAGCTGGCAATGTTTAAACATCAATATCCATCCAGCACCATCACTGACGCAGTAAATAGTCTCAGAGCTATGCTGCCAGAAGTCCGTGCTCTCTTTACTCAAGTAGAGTCTTTGGTTAGACTACTTCTTGTAGTGCCATGCTCCTCAGCTGAAGCCGAACGGAGTTTCAGCGCCTTAAGAAGGCTTAAGACATGGCTCCGCTCCACCATGAGTCAACGTCGTCTGAACAGTGTGGGCGTCTGCCACATCCACCAAGACAAACTTGAACAAATTGACACAGGAGAGATTTGCAAGCTCTTTATGTCTGCAAATGACAGTAGAAGGAAAATCTTTGGGGCCTTCATTTAGTCAATTAATGATTTAGTCAACCATTTAATCAACCTGTGTCTTTAATGGGGTTTTCCTGAGCACTTGTTTGATGATGTTTACTTTTGTTATTTGTTTTGTGTTTCTCCTTGCATCACAGTGCTACAGCACGTTACATTCCCCTGCATTCATCTAGCATTACACTACTGATGTCTGATTGCTACATTGCATAGCTTTTGTATAGTTTTCCTTTTGTTAATATATTTTTGCTTTAAAAGTTTGGTTTTCTTGTGTCTCCCAATTTTGTTGCATCTCTTTTGAGCCACAGAGCATAACACTTGCAAACACTTTTCAACTTAAAGGGGTGGTAAAACACACTCTTTCGAAGGGTTGATTGTGTTTGTGGGCTGCACTGTAACATGTGTTCATGCTTCGTTTTTAAAAAATTGCATTATTTTTCATATATTTTACCTTTATTCTACACTGCTCTGTCCCTCCTTGTAAAAACGGTCTGATGGTTTCCGGATTCTATGAAGCCAGTCCCTCAAAAATACGCAATGGGCTCAGATTGGTTAGCTGGCCCAGTGTGTTGTGATTGGCTAACCGCCTAGTCCACGTTTGTCGTAAGCACCACGCCCCTTACCTTCACCGGTAGCCTCCAGGCTAAGCCTGTGCTTTGTGTACGCTAGCGTCAATAAAACCATACCAAGAGCCCGAATCAGACCCAGACAATTTTAGTGAAGATGATCGAGCAGAACCTGTTCAGTCCTCAAGAGTAAAGACTGCGGATCTATAGTGATCGCTACTGAATGGCACTGTTACTTTTGTATTTTTAGAACGATTTGCCAAATATCTGTCGCAAGAACGAACACTAAACATTGGCTTTACTATAGTAGCCAAATCAAACACAGAACCATGTTTAGCATGCCTGTAGATAAACAATACATAAAAGCTCCAATCAAAGAATAATTTACACTAATGCCAAGTTCACTGTTGAGATTTTAAACAGTTTGTAACGTTAGGTGTTTGTCGGATAACGTTAAGTATGAATGAGCATTTAACAAACTGGTTTGCAGAGCCAAACAGCGCTGTCATGTCTACTTCCTTGCTACAATTAACAACACGAACTATTACAGGAAAACACATCGACGAAAAATAAATCACACTTACAGGTTGTGGCCCGTAAACAGCTTCTGTTTTAAATCCATCTTGATTGAACTCGTGAAGATTGTGAAAGTTTTCCTCCGTGAAATGTGACGCGGGAGCCACACGCGCCCGCCTGTCTTGCACAGCTGAACCATGGCTCGTGTATTGCAAATACAGACGAATGGTGTCCATTATGTAACATTTTCCGGTCTTCTCCTCCGAGCCTTGTCTGTCTTGTGCTTTGATTTATAATGGGCAGCATATCCGCTGCAAATGCGACCGTGTTCCCCTCTGTCTCATACAAACATGCCTATAACGTTGTATGTTAAACGCACTGCAACGCACCCCCGTCCCTAGGAAGGCTGAACATAGTGGACCTGCACTCCAGATGAAAATAACAGCATTTCGTCGGCATTGGCAACAGCACTCCAGCCTACTAACCACAACAACGCTTCCCTGCGGCGATACAAAATGGCCTCGCTCACCCCCCCTTATTTCATATTCTCGGAGGAGGGCTTTATGTAAATATTGGGGCTGGTGATGTCAGCAACCCTGGAGGAATGTGTAGTAGTCTCTAGCGGCCGTTTGCTGTAGTCCTTAGAAATGGATTTCTTTAAAAGCAAATATCTCCCTTTGCTTTAAACTTTGAATGTTGTAACTTTGCAGATGTTGTTTATGCTCAAACAGCAACATTACACACTAGCTAAAGTTAGAAACAACTCACAATAGCTACTCTGTCATTTTTAGTCATACAGATAAGTACAAGACATAATTATAAACTATACACTGTCTACTTTTATTTGTGTACACAATACCAACAAAGGCTGTGGACTCAGCAAAGTTTTTAATTTTAAAAGCATTTCTAAATTCAGTTCATATTTCCAACAAACGAAATTCCAAGCCAAAATAACGAAATGGTAAAAAAAAAAAAACTGAGTTACCACCATGCAAATTTAAACCTTTCGCTCTTTTAATTTTAATTAATGCTTGAGTAACACGCCTGGGTCATTCTTTATTTGTGGTGACAAGTGGTGTCCCTCTACTTTAAAGCAGTTGAAATAAACTTTAAATACCAATAAATTGTAAAACATTTTCATGGTTGTATTCTGTAGGATAAACACTATTTGTGCACTATTAATAGATACATTTTTGTTTTAAAATACATATTTGAGAGAATGCATTTGTAACAAAATATGCATGTTCCCGCCATACCTCAGAGAGGTATCATGGAATGTAATTGTAACAATATAACATTTTTAACACAAATAAAGTGGTTATATTGTGAATATAGATTTTATTTAACATGTAAAATTGTATTACATTTTTTTTTTTTATATCTAAGAAAAAAGTAGTGTCCCCCAAATTCATGTCTGTGGTGTTACAGCAATGGATGTCACCCCCTTAAGAAAAGGGGGAATCTATTTTGACTACTTCCTGTGTGTAAAGGTCATTGCAGGTTCTGGTTGATCTGAGGGGTGCATGCTGAGGACATTCTTTCTTATTCATTTTCATAAAATTGGCTAAATTTCTGACAATACTTCATGTGTTGCACTTTATTAGTGTCTGGTGTTATGTGTATAACTTGCAGATTTTACATATTTTAATCAAAATGTATTTAAAAATCTAAATGTTATTAAGCTTAAATTTTAATGGATATAGCATATTAAACTAATTTTAAATGCATAGCAATACATTTTATTAAAAGAAAATAAAACAAGCATTTTTACAATTTCTGCCTCTCATTTGCCACCTCAATTGAAGAATGACCCGCCTATATTAAATATTATTAAATATTAGTGGCCAAAAAGTTAATTTCCCACCCTGATTAAGACTAGGGCTGCACAATATATTGAAATTATCAAAATATCGCAAATGTACATATCGTGATGGCTACTTCAACATTGTGAAAAGTGTAAGTGTTAGGTTGACGCATATAGCAGAGAATAGACAGAGCACACGACTGTTACTTATGTGACTTTCTTGACGTGTGCTGTCTGACACATACACCGAAACATGCGCACAAGCCGCCTCTCTGAAAGCGTGTGATCCCTTCAGTTCTGTTTCGTGTCTTGCTACACACTCGAACTGTCAAATACACACACAGTTATGTCAACATGGCTGATGAGTATTCATGTAAACACAGTCGGTTATGCTTTAAGTGAACGATATCAATTGGGCAAAGAAACCGAATGCGTGTCAATAAGGATCCGTGCATTAGGTCTTAAAGTGACAGCCTGCTAATACAGTAAACCTGCTAATACAGCAAACCTGCTAATACAGTAAACCTGCTAACACAGTAAATCTGCTAACACAGTAAACCTACCGCTGTCTGTCAAACAACAAAAGAAAAAAAGAACATCCCTTAGTGCTCTTGGCTGAATAACCTAGCTTTATTATCTATTAGTGTATATTTAATTCATGAGAAGACTACTGTTTTTAGTTCTTATTTTTAATAAAGACAAATTAAAATAACAAAAATAATCATCCACCCCTAGTTCAGCTGTCTTTGTTTACCTTGATGTTCTTGATGTTAAGTGTTAGGTTGATATATACATTACCAAGTCAAAGAGTTTTTGGTATTTAAATATTGCCATTACATTTTTTGTTTGTTTACATTGATGTTAAAATTATATTGTCAGATTTGTGACATTTAATTTTTTCTAAAACACTGCTAGTCACTTTCAGAAGTTTTAAATATTATTTAAAAAAAACAAACATTTGTTTTATATTTTCCCACTAAGATGCGTATACGTAGCTACCGCTTTGAGAGGGATGGGGACACGAGCAGGAAAGAGACCATTTCTTTTCTAATATCTTCATGCTTTCTCCAGATGTTGCAAAGCAAATGACACTTGTTGTAAAACGTCTGACGACCGAATTTTATCTGCCACAAGGTCAAGATATTTAGGCTACTTTGTAATTTTGCGATGCCAGAGAAAGTGAAACTAAAATCACCCGCATGTGTGAAATGCGCTATTCAAATAAACTTGACGCGCCTACCAAGTTTATAGAGGTGTATGTCGGCATGAATCCAAATGTTTCCCTAGCTGGGATATATATATATATATATATATATATATATATATATATATATATATATATATATATATATATATATATATATATATATATAGAGAGAGAGAGAGAGAGAGAGAGAGAGAGAGAGAGAGAGAGAGAGAGAGAGAGAGAGAGAGAGAGAGAGAGAGAGAGAGAGAGAGAGAGAGAGAGAGAGAGAGAGAGAGAGAGAGAGAATAATAATAATAATAATATCGTTATTGATCGAATATTATTTATTTATTTTGTAAACAAAGCTTTGTGTTTTCAAGTCAAACTGTTTTGATAATCATTGCTTAGTAGGCTATGTGGTAACCGTTTTGGGGTTATAAAAGCAATTGTTTAGCCTAATTAAAGGCACCAAAATACAGGGACTCAAGTAAAAAAAATTCTGGGGGTGGACCCACCCACATTTATTTTGCTTCCGACGCCCATGATTCCGTTACTCCCCAACAGTGCATGTATGTACACAAAATGTGTGTATGTGTATCGTCTGGATGTGTGCTAATTAGGGGTGTAACGGCACACAAAACTGACAGTTTGGTACGTACCTCGGTTTTGAAGTCACGGGTTCGGTACAGCAGTTTTACAAAATTGCGTTTTATTTATTTTTATTAAACAGTAGTTTAAAGATAATGCTGTAAATTATATAGGGAGCGCTTACTTGCACGTTACTATTAAAGGTTAACAACAGAGCCCAAACTATTAGCCTTAATTCAGTTGCTATTTATTTTTTATATACCTATAATAATCAACACTCAAACATGTAAACTTCACATAAGGATCAAACCCACGATTGCATGATCACATGATTTTGTATTTCGCAATGCTCTACCAATTTAGCTACACAAAACCCGAAATATGACAAATAAAAGGGAACAAAGCATTAAAATTAAAGGGTCCTGTTGTAGATAAGGGCACAACTTTAGTAAACGCTCGTATGGGTCGTATTTCAGGGACGTGACAAACAACCTATAGGCGTATTGGTTGGAGGACATATTGACCAAAACGGTTCGGTACGAATACGTGTACAGTTACACCCCTAGTGCGAATGTGTCCAAGGACTACTTAATGTTTTGTCTAAGTTTAAAAGTCAGTGTTATACAAGGAAAGTTAGAAAGTGAAGCCAAAGAAATAAGAAAATATTAACAATAAACTTGCTTTTCGGACATACTTTATCCCATACACCACATCTTGGCTGTTTACAACTTTGGTTGGATTGAGTGCTGGAGGGGTAGGCCGGAGACAGAAGGGGCAGGTGTTTTCTGAGGGAGCAAAACATGGTGGTGGTTCTCAGTGTCAAAGGTAATTCCTGGAGGGATGGGATGCGTTTATGTTTTGAGCGGTATTTTGTCATAACACCAATTTCTTTGTGTGTTCATATTGTGTGGCTAGCACATGATGCCGCTTTCAACCATGTAAGTCTCCAAATCGTCAATGTCCTCTACTTGAATATCAGAGATGGACACTAGGGGGCCAGGGGACCCCTGGAAAATCCACCACATCCCCATCATTCGATGTACACAACGGTGTGATCTTTCAGTTCCTTGACACTGACGGTTCCACCGTCCTACCACTGCATCAAATGTCACTCTAGTTCTCCCAAACTGACACCAGTTGTCTGTTGTATTTGTGAATACTGAGAAAAGGAATACCGCGGATTAGAGTATCCTTCATCTCCAAAAAATACTGGAAAGACACTAACAACTCCATGGTTGTTTGCAGTGTTGTTGAATTATTCACATTTGACAGCCCACTCTGAGGACATTAGCCTTTTGCTCAGCATGTCCTTCAGTGAGTTACTTCTGTAGTACTGCAAACATAAATCGGCGTCAATTTTCTACCTCACAGTCAATATTTGGTGGATTGGTAGACTTGATTACATGAATTGGGAAAACAGGACTATGGTCATATTTTGGAGTGACATAAATTCTGTTCCTTGCATCAATACATATCATAGGAGTAGTGTCAAAGTTGTGTGCATCCCTGATATGTCTTCTTAAGTTTTTGAGTGCATTTAGGATAGATTTGCAGTGTGGACATGGAAAAAGTTTTGGAGTCTTTAAGTCCAGCTTGGAGTCCTATTTCTCCGTGGAGTCACTAGTCACATCATCAGCTTTTTGTTTTAATGAGCTTATCTTCTCTGCAAAAAGATAAACACTGGTTAAAAAGGTTAAATCAACATACTTAAACTATAGTATACCACATATACCTATATGTGGTATACTATACCTATATAAAACTATACCACATTTTATTTGGTTTGCACATATTTTTAAGGACAAGATCTACACTATGTAAAGAATAATTTATTGCCAATTAAAGCTACAGTCTGTAAGTTTTACCTCTTTGTCTTCATCTCTGTCTGAACCCTGAAGTTGCAGATATTTGCAGTTATCTGCTTTTCGTGGGATGTGCATCGGCACGGCTCCTCAGAGCAGAAGAATCTAATGTTTTGAGGCGTATGTGTGGGTTGTCAATCAACACACCAGTTGTCAATTATGATTGTCGTTTTAAATTGCTGGATTACAAATCGCCATCAAAATGAAAAGTTTAATTACATTCCAGCTGCTGTGAGAAGAGGCTACAAACGATCCGCCACCCATGTCATCTTCACACGCGACAAATTGATTTTGGAATATAAAATAAATAAAAAAAATGTAACTTTAAAAAGTTACGGACTGCGGCTTTAAAGTCATGTTGTTATATTAACTAGAAACATAAACAAGTATAACACACATTACACTGAATTTTTTGTCCACCCCAAGATTTTGCTGCGGCCTCCTCTAGCCACCCCTATTCAAATATCCTGAAGCGCCACTGATCTCTGATTGTGTTCGTCTGAAAGAAGAAAGTCATATACACCTAGGATGGCTTGAGGGTGAGTAAATAATGGGGTCATTTTCATTTTTGGGTGAATTAACACTTTAAGTTGGTCAATGTCGGTCACGGCACTTTTGATTGCTGTTTTTGTTCTGGCAATTATTCATTTACAATGTAATAGCTAACTGTGTATTGTATTTTTATGAGTGTAGACCACTGATCTATATAAATGACTGGATTGCTAATGACGTCATACGCCACCATGTTGGTATTCCCTAGTCAGCTCACGCATTCTATTGAATGAATAGGACATTAATATTACGGTCAGGAAGATAAAGAAACCAGGGAGGATGCAATTCACAGTTTTTAATTAAACAAAAGGAAAATGTCCTCAAAGATCAAATAGAACATAAACGTCTGGCAGGAAACAGGGCCAGAACAGAGACTGCCACTAGGCTGGATAATAACTCAAGGTCCCACGAGGATGGAGGGAAGATTCTCAGTAACGTCTGTGAATGGTCAAGGAAGACCTCGGGTGAACAGCCAGGCGCCGATCAGGTACTCTGCACACAGGCACAGTTTGAAAGACAAGACCAGGACAAGGAGAAATAACAAACGTCTCTCATTGGTAGCGAATTAATAATCCGACAACAAGACCTAGAAGGAGAGGGAATAAGAAGCTGTACAATCAAGGGAAAAGAGAGAACAGGTGGGGAAGCGGAGCGGGAAGGGGAAACAGCTGTAAGAGATAATGAGATAATGAGTAGAGCGAAAAGAGTGAGTGAGTGTGTGAGTGCGTGCGTGAATGACCACCAGAGGGAGACAGAGAGAAAGGAAAGAGAAGACCAGGATCATAACAATTAAATGATTTTACTGAGAAATCATTGCCTAAGGATCATTGCCGTTTTTATATCTGAAGTCTCCCTGTACATTCTTACAACACAAACGTCCTAAGCAGGGAAATGGTTATTTGTTAATAGTAAGGAATTTCCCCAGCTGATTAAAAAGTAACGTTAATATTCATTACAGTAGTCAGCTCGGCGGGCGGACGAGACACTTCAGCGTATGTATTACAACGGTCAAAGCACGCATTTTGAAATCGGAATAAATATTTATGCCTTGTAACCTGAAAACGCATTGTGTTGTTGTGTTTATGCATTTATGTTGTGCTGTAGTATTGTTTTTATTCATACAGTAGGCTAACTGCAAATGTTTCAACAATGATTTACAGCATGCATTTTGAAGCAGTTAATTATTTAAATGATGATTAAATACATATGTAATTCAACAACATGGCATACAAAACACTTATATGAAATACTTATACTCATATAACACTTGGAATATATGGAAACTCATATGGAAACTGTAAACGGTCTTTAAGAGTCTGAAATAGATGTTGCTCAATCAGGAAATAAAATACACACATCATAACGCAGACTACTTTATTTCTGAGATGATGCATGGCAAACTTTGAATTGTAATACAATATAGTGCGATATAGAGGCTTGTATTTCTGCAGCTAAACACAGATATACGTTAATGTTTAATATTTTCTCCATAATTAGGGTAGAGTGGGGACAGTGTGGCAGTTGCAACATTGCTGATTTATCCAATCAGGAATGAGCTGGAGTCATGACACTCCTACTGCACATGCACAGTATGCCCCTCCTTCTTTCTGGAAGTTAACAGCCACAGGTGAAACTACCTTATGGGAGAACTGAAATTAAAGGTAAAAAAGTAACTTTTTTTACAACTAGATTTTTTGTCATACTGTCTAAACTGTTTTAGTATTGATCTTTATAGTTTGAATGTGCGGTTTCTTAGCTCTTAACAGACCTAGGTACAATGTGTTCAAGCTAATGTGTTAGGCTAGCATCACTAGTTTTAAGATGGCTGCCAGGGGGTGGGACAGTTGCAACACATTGTTGCAACTGTCCCCACATGGTGTTGCAACTGTTCCTCATGACAATAATAATGACAATTAGATAATAATAATAATAATAATAATAATAATAATAATAAAAAAAGGCAAATCAGTGGTTTGATAAAGAACATATTTCAATAGCCAGGTGTCTCCTCTTTGTATTTCAGCAAATTGCTTTTTTAAAAGTCAAACTAGGCTGCAGTGTATCCTACATTTTCTGTTCTGTTTTTTTTTCAGTATGCCATGAGACAGGAAAAGGACAACAGATAGGGGTGTCCCTCTACCTATTCTGTCCTTAGCTGCTGCTGTAGTGAGCAATGACGGCAGGACAGTGAGGTCTGTGGCAAAAGAGTATTCGATTTGTACTCAATTACTCAATTTCAATCTGTTTGGAGAGCTACTCCAGACCGAGCGAGGTGTGGCTTCAATGTTGGCAGTGCAAGGCATGGGCTCATGAAGCCTGCACTGATGGTGGTTCCATTTACGTTTGCCACAATTGTGAGTCAGATGGGGAATTGTGAATACTTAATGCTATGAAATAATTAGTTTGTGTTCTTTTGGTGGTTATGAAATTGTTAGGGCCTACATAAATCAGTTTGTGGGATTGACAAAGGTGTTACATGGTTGTGTACTTGTTTTTGTACTTTAATAAGTTAACTCGGTGAACTCCGTTCTCAAATAAACTAAAAAAGAATGTGAAAAATGCTGCCGAAGTATTTTATTACATCTAAATGACTGTTGCAACTACCCCTCAGTACTGTTGCAACTGTCCCCATATATGGGGACAGTTGCAACATTTTTCAGGGTCCATTTAAGTACAAATTACTTTCATATTATCACATGTACACATGTTGCAACAGAATGGGCAGGTAGGTGACACATATGGGTTTAATATATATATTTTTTGTCTTTCTAATACAAACAGTCGCTGAGAAACGTGAGAAAATGTAAAAAGTGTTGCAAGTGTTGCAACTATACATAAAGAAATATGTTTGTTTTAGTTCAGTTGCGTTACCTGTGTCGGCAGTGCAGACACACCCACATTAACGATTTCAATAAGTGCCTCATCCTCTCCGAAAAGACCATACACATTACAAATAACATCTGTAGTAACTATTCATTTACATACATATACCGTAAAGCTAATCCTGTGAGACTGAGACATTAGGCATTATTACTACAAGTGTCCTAATCCACAATCCTCTCATGGACTTCTAGTGGAAACCATAGAAACAGTCACTTCAGTTTAAATTCAAACAATAATGGAATGCATTCTATTGATGACATCACAGCACTGGAGCCAGAGTCCTGCACGGGTCCATTTTTGGAGACCCGCCCCCGCCCGTACCCGCAGAGTTCAGCACCAGATCCGACCCGTCACCCATGATAATATCAAAATAAAATCTGCACCCGCCCAGACCCGTTAATATTTGGCCCGTTACCCGATCCGTGCCCGCGATAAATCACACGCTAAAATCATTCCAATTAAAGTGTTTTATTTTTTATCTTGCACCTCTCTCTCACAACATCACAACAGCGTCATGAATGGGCTATGAAACAGGCTAAAGTGCGCTTTGTTTTGCGCCATTCAAGTAGCCTACGAACCTAAATAGGCTATGGAAACTGATAACTATAGCCTACCTACGCAAATAGTCCTGTTAATGAAAAAAAACAAACAGCCTGTCGCTCACAAACAGTATATTATAGGCTATAGCCTATAGGCCTATGCCTATGCATATACTTTCCCTTAAGTTTAATGTGCAGGAAAAGGATATCGTCCACAGTCCCAGGTTTAAGTTGCGTTCTCCGTTCTTGGATTACAAAGCCAGATGTGGAAAAGTCTCTCTCACTCGCAGCGATTGATGCTGGGATGGAGAGAACATTCCGCGCAATCATTGCCCGGTTGGGAAATGTTTTCGCATGCTCTTTCCACCACAACAAAACATCGAAAGGAATCCCTTGAGTGGCTTGAACTCTATGTATGCAGAGACCGGGACGCGGGCTTCGCTACGTCTGACAAACAATCAACTGTTGAAACCAAACGAACTCTGGGCTACTGGAAGCATCAACAAAAGTCTCACTGTCGCAGTGGTGGTGACGTGATGGGTCAAATGTCATATCGTTTTTGCGTATGTGTAATGGTAATTTAGACATACAAATATTGCATATTTTCCATCCGCTCTACTACCCGCCCGCAAGGAGTTAATTATCCGCCCGCATCCCCGCCCGTGAATTTTAGGAATATCACAATCCACTCGTTTTAGCCACTTTTATGCGGGCAGGACTCTGACTGGAGATCCAGAGGCTCTGTGTTCTTCTCACTCAGACTCACTTTCACTGCCTCGGCTTTTGATCAGAAAATGTACATCAGTAAATTCTGCAAGCTCGTGCCGCTGACATGTGTCAGTCCTGCTCTGACTGTGTGTGTCACAGACATGCTGAGACTGAAGACACAACCACCGCCTCAAAGGAGGGTAAGAAGCCCATCAATGTGTTTCATCATCGCTCATTATTAATTTTTAGCCTGTGTTCTTATGTTAATCATAGTATTAATGTGTTGTCTTGTTCTTATACCATGGTCTGTCTGAATACTCGATTCTGATTGGCTGGAAGGTGTGCAATAAAACAGTTTATTGCACAGGTCGTTCCAGATCAGTTTTATCAGTGTTTTATGTTAATGCAGGGTTGCCAACTTTTAAGTTCAGGTTGGAGTGAGATTTTTTGGGGGGGAGGGGCGATATCGATTTTGATCTTGATTCAGTATCAATTCATATGTATATAGCCTATTTTACTTATAAGGAAATATAAGTTTGCCTTAGCACTATTTTAGCACTATTTTAACTGTTTCTTGGGTTAAATTATATGTACTCGCATTCATTAATATTCACTTGTGTGTGCTTATAAGTATCATTAACAGGGGCGTAGCACAAAATCCCGGGCCCTATGCATAGGCAGTCCTGATGGGACCCCATGTTTCTGTTAAAATATATTCCAGACTTTAAGGGCCCTCTCTGCCCTTGGGGCCCTGGTAATCAGTACTGGTTTTACCCCCAGTCCGACGCCCCTGATCATTAAAAATATTAGGATGCAAGTTATTAACGTTTTAAAATTTCACATTTAAAGAAATCTAGTGTTTGATCATATCTAAATATGTATTAAAATGCAAAACTGCAATACTTTTTTGAGCAACTAGATTAGATACATGTATATTTATTAAAGAGCCATACAGGTACCTGGTGGATAATGGCTTTACAAATGAAAATTATTATTTTTCCAGCCACAAAATGACTCTAATTTGCCTCTTTGAATTGAAGTTCTCTATTTTAACCTTAATTACTACAATAATTGTAATATAAATAATACAAATATTAGAAGAAAACTATTTTAAGAGGTCATTAATTGACAATAGCCTAATTATTGCACAAATAGTATTTAGTACCAAAAGATCTCCTCAAAATATTCAATAAATATTATTGAACTAAAATATAGAACTTTTATTTAGATTAGATTAGATTAGATTCAACTTTATTGTCATTACACAAGTACAAGTACAAGGCAACGAAATGCAGTTTATGTCTAACCAGAAGTGCAATAGCAGCAAGTGCAGGATATTCAATGGTTGCATAAGTGCAGGACATGGATATGTACTGAATATATATAAATATGTTCAATTCAAATTTATTTGTATAGCGCTTTTCACAATACACATTGTTTCAAAGCAGCTTTACAGAAAGTGCATTTCATAGATGAACAGACATTGTGCATTTCACAGATGAGCATTTCATAGTTAGAAAGACAATGTTAAAGAATAATGTTCGAAAAAGTTAATCAATCATGTATTAATTTAGGCCATAACAACGCTGGCGTTGAGTCGTCTCTTCACAGGTGTGGAGTCGTCTCATCACAGGTTTTGGGGCATCCAAAGTCTCCATGAGAGGCTGGATACAAACTGGAGCTGACAAACTATTTACTAGTGTCCCGAGATAACAACAGAAAAGCAGATGGGAAATAATTAGCGTAGCTGCTGTTCATAATATTATATTAATGCTTTTGTTCCGATTTAACTGTAGTATAAAGGGTAATTATAATGTGAATGCTTGGCTAAAGAGATGCGTCTTTAATCTAGTTTTAAACTGGGACAGCGAGTCTGAACCTCGAACAATATCAGGCAGACTATTCCAGAGTTTAGGAGACAAATGTGAAAAAGCCCTCCCTCCTTTAGTGGACTTAGATATCCTAGGAATGACCAGAAGCCTAGAGTTTAGTGACCTTAAAGAGCGCGATGGATTGTAGAGCGATAGAAGATCCGTTAGATACACTGGAGCTAAACCATTTAGGGCTTTATAGGTCAGTAGCAATACTTTGTAATTGATACGGAACTTAATAGGTAACCAGTGTAGAGATGATAAAATTGGTGTTATATGATCATATTTTCTTGACCTAGTAAGAACTCTAGCAGCTGCGTTTTGGACTAACTGTAGTTTGTTTATTGAGGATGCAGGACAACCAGCTAATAAAGCATTACAGTAATCTAATCTCGAGGTCATGAATGCATGAACTAACTTTTCTGCATCAGGAATAGATAGCATGTTACGTAGCTTAGCAATGTTTCTAAGGTGGAAAAATGCCGTTCTTGTAACATATGAAATATGATTTTCGAATATCAGGTTGCGGTCTAATATAACACCCAGGTCTTTTACTGTAGTGGATAAAGTGACAGGACATCTTTCCAAGGTAAAATTGTATTGTGAGAGGTTTTGTGGGCAGTTTTTTGGACCAATAAGTAATACCTCCATTTATCTGAATTTAATAGCAGAAAATTACACGTCATCCAGTATTTAATATCTTCAACACACGCTGTCAGTTTAGATAATTTAGCGTTTTCATCCGGTCGTGATGAAATATATAATTGAGTGTCATCAGCATAACAGTGGAAATTAATTCCATGTTTTCTTATAATATTACCAAGTGGCAGCATATATATTGAGAATAGCAGAGGGCCTAATACGGATCCTTGCGGCACCCCATAGTCTACTGACATCATTTTGGATTTTTCCCCATTTAGACAGACAAAATGGTAGCGGTCTGATAAGTACGATCTAAACCAGTTTAATGCCTGTCCCTGAACACCAGTATAATTTTGAAGTCGATCTATGAGTATTTTATGATCTATAGTATCGAACGCAGCACTAAGATCGAGTAGAACTAATATTGAGATACAGTCTTGGTCAGAAGCTAGAAGTAAATAATTTGTGATTTTAACGAGTGCAGTTTCTGTGCTATGATGTGGCCTGAATCCTGATTGAAATTTTTCATAGATATCATTTTCTTGCAAGAAAGAGCACAATTGAGCGAACACAACTTTTTCTAGTATTTTAGACATAAATGGAAGATTTGAAATTGGTCTGTAATTTGCTAGGTTATTATGATCTAATTGGGGCTTCTTAATGAGAGGTTTTATGACTGCCAACTTGAATATTCTTGGAACATGACCTAAAGATAAAGACGAGTTAATAATATTGAGAAGAGGCTCTTCCACTACAGGTAACAACTCTTTCAGTAGTTTAGTGGGTATTGGATCTAATAAACATGTTGTTGGTTTAGATGCAATGATAAGTTTATTTAGCTCTTCCTGTCCTATAGTTGTAAAGCGGTGTAGTAGTTCTTGAGGGGCGATAGTTGCGGTTGAATCATAAGACCAGACATCCCAAGTCTCCCGGAAGTTCCGGGAGTCTCCCGCATATTGATAGCGGCTCCCTGATGCCCGCAAATTAGTTAAATTCTCCCGCAATCTAGAGCGAGCGAGCAAAAGCGCGCATGCGAGACACAGACTGTGCACGCACTCAGGGCAGAGAGGGAGAGAGAGCGAGAGACCTTGCGTGTGTGTGCTAGTGTGCACCTAATGAAGCGCATGTAAGACAGAGAGCATCCTGATTGGCCTGTTTCGGTAAGTCAACCAATCAATTGTCAGTGTGGGCGGGCTTTTATCTCTTCTCCCAAACCGAGTTAATCAGTTCAGTGTATCTAGAAACTGGAGCGCCATGGCAGAGCGAGAGTGCCCCAAAAAACGAAAGTATAAAGTATAAACATAATGACAATCTTGCACGCTGTACAGTTTGTAACTGACATGTTATGGTTGAGTTAAACAAGTTTCATTTCATGTGCATATTTTTCAGGTCGGCTAGTTGCCAAG
This sequence comes from Romanogobio albipinnatus, assembly GCA_023566225.1. Taxonomy (NCBI): domain Eukaryota; kingdom Metazoa; phylum Chordata; class Actinopteri; order Cypriniformes; family Gobionidae; genus Romanogobio; species Romanogobio albipinnatus. Next base: position 60,983,875 of record CM042240.1, read on the forward strand.
GCATGAAAACAACAAACTCCTTAGACCTGTTTAAAGTTGCAATGAAATATAAATAAAAGCATTTTACATAAATAGTATAAGCAGCTTATGTAAATAGTAAAAGTGATCTACATAATTTTTTACAAATAATTGCATAGGCCTATAGAAATTATATATTAATGATATATTATATTATATACCATACAAGTAAAGTCATGTTCTGTGGTGAAATGTCATCTTCGGTACCTTTCCTCCTTTCATGTTTTTTTTATTTATTTTTTTTGTGCGGGGGGGGGGGGGGGGGGTCTTCGGGATACCTCCCTGAAATGACTTTTTTCAGGTTGGGATGTCTGTAAGACATTATTAAAGTTTGTACATTTACAATTTTGTTTCTGATGCTTTCTATTTTCTCAGTGAAGAAATTCATAAAATCATTACTACTGAACTGTAACGGAATATTTTGCTCAGGCGATGCTTGTTTATTTGTTAGTCTAGCCACGGTGTTAAATAAAAACCTTGAGTTATTTTGATTATTTTCTATTAGTTTGCGGAGATGCTCAGCCCTGGCTGCTTTTAGGGCCTTTTTATAACGTGACATACTATCTTTCCACGCGATTCTAAAGACCTCTAAATTAGTTTGTTTCCATTTACGCTTTAAGTTATGAGTTTCTCTCTTGATAACGTGTAGCACTGTTGTACCATGGTGCTTTAGTTTTCTCTCTAACCTTTTTTAATCTAATTGGTGCAACAATTTCTAATGTGCTAGATAAAATGGTGCTCATACTGCTAGTCATTTCCTCTAGTTCATCTGTTTGTTTGGGTTCACTGAGCAGCTGAGACAGATCAGGTAAGTTATTTGAGAATCTATCTATAGTGGTTGGAATGATTGTTCTGCCTGGTCGATAACGTGGCGCAACATGACAGATTTCAGCAGTACGCAGTATGCAAGTTATCATGTAACGGTCAGTGAGATCATCACTTTGCGGTATAATATCTATATCGGTTGGGTTGGTTCCATGTGATATAATTAAATCTAGTGTGTGATTAAGACGATGAGTGGGACCAGTGACGTTTTGCTTGATCCCAAAGGAGTTTAATAGATCTGTAAATGCAGCCCCTAATGCATCATTTGTGTTATCTACGTGTATGTTAAAATCTCCAACAATTAATGCTTTATCGACGTTGACCAATAGATCTGAGAGAAAGTCTGCAAACTCTTTTAAGAAATCAGCATACGGCCCTGGAGGTCTATACACAGTAGCCAAGGCTAGAGATAATACGGATTTCTTTCTTACATCTAAGAGCGTAACATTTAGCACTAGTACTTCAAACGAATTAAACCTGTGACCTGTTTTCTGAGTAACATTAAGAATATCTCTATAGATTGTTGCAACACCGCCGCCACGACCAATCAGACGGGGCTCATGCTTATAACAGTATCCTGGCGGAGTAGACTCATTTAGACCGAAATAATCATTTGGCTTAAGCCAGGTTTCAGTAAGGCAAAGTACATCGAAACTATTATCTGTGACCATTTCATTTACAATAACCGCCTTAGGTGTGAGCGATCTAATGTTTAGAAGACCTAGTTTTAGAAATTGTTTTTGTTCACTAATATTGAGATTTTCTGGTTTAATCACAGTTAGATTTTTCCTAGATCCTACAGTAGATTTAATGTTTGACCTCACTAAACGAGGAATAGACACAGTTTCTATATAATGTTCTACATTGGTACTTATGTCAATTAAGTTAGGACAGAATTCTTTTTGTTCACTAATATTGAGATTTTCTGGTTTAATCACAATTATATTTTTCCTAGATCCTACAGTAGATTTAATGTTTGACATCACTAAACGAGGAAAAGACACAGTTTCTATATAATGTTCTACATTGGTACTTATGTCAATTAAGTTAGAACAGGAAATACTGTGATATTGACTTTTACTTACTAGTCATATGGTGGTGTGTAACGTCCTGGAGATGTTGTCCGACAGAAGAGCCGTTCCGATTCTGCTGGGGTGAAGGCCATCAGGACGGAAGAGCCTAGGTTGCTCCCAGAAAAGATTCCAATTATTTACAAAGAGCAGCTTCTGTTCATTACACCATGACATTAACCATTCATTTAGAGCAAATAATCTACTGAACTTTTCATGTCCTAGTCTGTACGTGGGAAGGGGTCCAGACACGATGATCGTTGCTTCAGGCGATGTTCTGCGCACCGTCTCTAGCAGGCTCTTGTAGTCCTTCTTCAGAACCTCCGTCTGCCGCAGCCTGGTGTCGTTCGTTCCCGCGTGCAACACGACAGCTCCGATGCGCTCGTCACCGTTCAGGATCTCGGGAACCTGCGCAGCGACATCGAGAACACGAGCACCAGGAAAGCAGTGAGTGATTACCTTGCCTTTACCTGAAGTAGCGTGGACATGCCGGACGATGGAAGTACCGATGACCACAGCGTCGCGTTCCGTCTCACGAAGAGGGGAGAAGCGGTTCCGGGTGGAGATCTCGAAGACCGGGAGGGGCGGAGAGGTCCTAGCTCTGGTCCTGGGTCGCGTCTTCCGCTGTGGAAAAACCCAGGGTCCAGGATGCTGTGTCGGTGCCGGCGTGAACGAAACCAGGGATGATGATCGCGTCCTGGGTGCTTGTGTCCTGTGCAAAGAAACACAAGGAGTAGACGAGGTCGGAGTCAAGCGGTTACTAACCACTGACTTGTGCGCATCGGCGCGTGATGTTTCAAGCGCTGATCGTCGCTCTCTGCGCACTGGCTTATCTGTCTAGAAGGTCGCGAATCTGCTTCTCCAACGACTCCAACTCCAACTGCACCGAATGCAGCTCGAACGTGTCCTCGCCTGCACTCAAAGGTAACATTAGACACACATCCGAGTTATTCGCCATTGTAGCAGATGTGCTACAAAAAATAATGAGGCAAAAAATCACTGTTTGGGACAATCCAAAAATGTTTGCAGTCGGCCACCATTAAAAAGAGATAGCTAATGAATGGTTTGACCTTGATGAAAATGTTGGAGTACTTGGTAGACGCTAAGAAATGAGAGGGAGAACAGCACCTGCAGATGAGATCACTGGTCAAACTGTATAAAAGTGAAGAGATTCAGATGATCAGCTGGCATCTCACTTTGTTGTTCTGGCAATAAAGTTTACCTTCTGAGACCGGGAACTTCGCTTCTGAGAGATTTTCTTCTTCACTGACTGAACTGAGGGGACACATGTGACTTCGAAATTTTCCACAACAGTAGTGATATCAAAGCAATCCGATTGTTTTTTATAGAGAATCGTATCGGAGATATATTCACACGCTGTAAATAATAGAAAATATTCGTTTGTAAGCGAGTGATAAGGAGAAAATCAAGGATTATGAATCAATTCGACGGAGCTCTAACACCAACAACGCGCTCACAACCCGCGCATGCGCAGTGAATATATAGTAAAAGTGAAAGTATTATTCATTCTAAGTTCATGTGAAATGAAGTAGTTAACTAATTAAACGTTATTGTAAAGCGTTACCCAAAGTTTTGAATCTTAGTGTTGTACATGGAATGATACTTTTCTTTACATTTTGTTTGTATTAATTAATGTGTTGTGTGTGAGGTACTGTGTTTTTGCTTCTCTGTGTGTACTGGTAATCCCTACGTTATTGGGACCAATTGACCCCACAAGTATAGTAATACCAGTAAATCTTGACCTTGTGGGGACATTTTTTTTAGGTCCCCATGAGGAAACAATCTTATAAATCATACAGAATAATGTTTTCTGAAAATGTAAAAATGCAGAATGTTTTCTGTGATGGTAGATTTAGGTACATTTGTATGAGGGAGATTGTGAATATAATCCTCATTGTCCTCCAGACGCTTTCTAAATTCATTTGTGTTTGTGTGAATTGTTTCTTGGGATTTTCTTGTGCAACAACAAAAAGGTTTGTGTATTTGTTTTACAGATCGTTTTGTCAATAAATGTAGAGGCTTTCAATTTGTTTTTGTTTATTAAACTAAATTGCAGCTGTATTAGAAAAATGTATTTAATTAGATAATAGTGTACATGTAAATTATGCTAAAGTTTACTTTAGTTCACATTAATTGCTCCTCAATAGATTGAGCAGTGCATTTTAAATATATTTTTAAGATATTAGAAGCAATTATGAGAGTACATATAAAGTTGTATTAAAGTCCCACTTAAATTGTTCCAAAGAAATCACTCTTAATGGCAACTTATTACATTTTATTTCAACTTAATATGTGATACATTTGAAATCAATTACACTTAATTAATGTGCATTCAGTGTGCCGAAAACATTGCATTTAATTCACACTTAAGTGTATACCTTTAAAGTATATTATTTGTGCAATAAGTACACTTTAAAAAAGTACACTAAAGTGCACTTTTTTTTCACAAGGGCATCTTCTTTCCGGTCGCATGAACGTAGTTGCATCCTCTCAAACTGATGAATGAATCACTCAATTCTCATTGGCTACCTGACAGTGTTACCCGCCAATTGCAAAATTCACCCGCATTTGGCGCGTGGTCGGGTGTTAAAGGGCATATTGCAGGTTAAATTTTTTTTTAGATTAATATATAACCTTGTATGAAAATACCATATGAAAAGGTAGTGTAGGATTTAAAATGTTTTAAAAAGACATAAGAGCACAAATTTAGAAGATAAAGTGGCCATTTCGTTGGCCGCTTGGAAAAAGCGCTTTTTTTTCAACATCGCGTCATATTACGTCACGAGAGGGAGTGGTTCGCCGAGCTCTGCGTTGGCTCAGTGCAGAATAGGTTGGTATTCAGTAGAGTCTGTGTATTTTCGGTAGTTTTTCTATTCCAATTTATCATTGTCATGGTAAGTTATTATCCAGCCTGTCAGGGCATCAAGTCCACAGGTTTCCTAAAAAAAAAAAAAGTTAGGAATTCTGCATGGTGGCGTTTTGTGCAGGTGTAGAAACGGGACTTCCCTTCGCGCATCTGCTTCAAAACACACGGTGGTGTGTATGGTGCTTTAGACCGGAGGATTATCATCCCGGCGATATGATGGAGTCAAACATTGTTATACTCATGTAAGGCCGGCTACACACTGGCTGCGTGACGTGAGCGTGGCGTTTTCTATCTGTAGACCGGCTACACACTGCAAGCGTGGCGTTTCTGTTGCGTTTCAGCTGCGTGGCGTTTTCTGTGTCTTTGCACACCAGAAGCGTGTCTGACGCGGCGCCGCTGCTGCTAGGTGACGTAGTGGAAGGCCTATACTTCATGTTAAACATAAAATATATAAATAAATATTTATATAAATATATAACCTACTGATACAGCAAAGACAACGTCAGCACTCGGCAGTATTGACGGCCGAATAGGCTACAAAATATTTTGTTCTGCATTGGCAGGTGCAATATTTGAAAATCGATATTATATAAAAAAAATTTAATTACAATTATATCTGCATATATGTCAAAACCTAGAGACTTTCACACATAAAAATGTCATTTATTAATATGTATTCGTGTCAAAATGACAAACAGCTTTTCCTATTCTATTTTGCCTGGAAACGCTTCCAACACACTTGCGTTTCGCATCGGTTCTATTTCAGCATGTGCTTTCGGCGCGGCTGGTGTGTAGCTTGCCTAAGGATGAATAAACATCCACACGCGATGCTTCTTTGCCGTCGTGTTTACATTAATGAATACAAAGTATGTACATTAACACAAATGAATACAGTCTCACACTTTTTCGAAAAAAAGTTCTGAATTATGTGATATTTTATTCATGCCATGTATGCACATTCAAGTTCACTCAAATACATTCTCATAACGTCATACATCCTCACACTAGCGGTGAATCGGCACGAAATAAACCCATAATACAGAATTAATGAATAAAGGATAAACACAATAACACAATACTGTCTGTGGTTCGGCGGCCGGCGGGAGATGTGACGGTCCCGGATCCGTCAGAGATGCAGCTCGGAGAAAACGTGAACTGTGCACCATGGTGTGAGTCTTGTAAGTTACCAAATCAGACGTGATGAGAAACTGCTAACTTTATATCACATAACTTAGTGTGAACGGATATTAACGAGTGTGACTTTTCCTGACGGTCAAGCCTATAAGTTTCTGTTATAGGTAAGTAAATCAATAACTTACTAGATGACAATGTTACCAGCTTTGCTATTGCCTGATACATGATAATAATCAGTACAGTGTTGTGATCTGAGCACAGTGTTCATATCGTTAGCTAGCTTTATAGCTAACACTGGTCTCTCTCCGAGACACCTGCCGCTGTTCTCCACTGTTTCTCCTCAAATAAACACTCAATCTGTCTCCTGTAATCGTTGTTCTGTCTAATCCTGGTCTGTCCCTAATTGTGTGTCATAATTGTATGGCTGTGGTCTGCCATATGAGTATTAATAAACATTTATAATGTCCTCAGCGTCCGAGCTGTCATTGCGATCCATTGTTTTCCTATCGTTGAGATTCACCGCACTCCCTCTCGTTATGTCACATCCGGATTTGCCATTTTTAGATGCGGAAGTAAAATTTTCTTACAAAAACGACTCCAAAAGCCTTATTAGTGTATTTTAAAGTATATTTTAAAGAAAATCTAGTTCCTACATTATTTTCCTATACATTGACTCACTGGAGTCTCTAACCTGCAATATGCCCTTTAATTTCAGGCCCTGCACGACACTGTTTTCGACTAAAAGCAGAAAACCTTTGGCTGTTCACAATGGCGTTTTGGGGGCCTGAAAACACAAACTATTGAAAATGGGATTCAAAGTGCAAGTTTTTGAAAACGATAGTGTTATCTCCGTGTAAACGACAAAAATGCGAATTTGTGAAAACAGTGACGTCATGTGCATGTGTGTTACGTGTTACGTGACATCAACTACTGGCCTGCCATGCATAACACAGCCTTTTTAGTTGTGAACAAGGAACGTTTTGACAACATTGTAGTCTGTACACTGAAAAAAATGCAAAGGAAAACTTTTCAGTTTTTAGTACATCGTTGTTGCATAAACATACCCTATTAAGTATCTTAAATTCACAAGTTCACACTTGCATATAATTTAGAGGGAGTAAAATTTAAAGTGTATTTGGCGTGCTGTCCTTCAAGGCTCGAAATTTGGCCCGAACCCAGAGTACCCCCTGTGTAAGTAAGTGGTTAGAACTAAAAGTGTGGAGAACGGGTGGTGGAGGGATGCTGATAAACTGATAAACAATCAGAAGTAAGACTGCTGCGTATTATATATATACCTCGTATTGTTGATTGGCTGAGCGCTCTCCACTCGAGTCAATTATCTGAACATGCTCCTCACGAACCTTGTTAATAAAACATCATTTGCTGCCGCATTTCGATACTCAGCAATGAATTCAATATATATTTTTTAGTTTGAAGTGTTTGCGTTCACAGTCTGGCTTTAGATATGGGTTAGGTCTGTGTTTTTTAGAGTGGCACAGGTATGATGTAAATTTGTTGGCCAAAACGCGGAAACGAGTTAGCATTTTTGCACTTTTGGTTCCATCGTTCCAAAGTTGATGTTTTAAAAAAAAAAATGTTTTTGGTTAAATGGCTGAAATAAGGTCTGTGGTGAACACAAGCTCAAGACACGTTTTATTCTATGACAAAAAATACATCAGTATAACCCCACTCATGTTTTTTTAAGCTGTTACGTAAAAGGTGGTTGCTATCAAGTGGTTAAATGGGACTACAGAGGCTGTCGAGGAGATTAATTGTCATCATGCCAAACAGGTAAACTCAGTCCACTTTTAAAGCCTCATTATGCTTATAATTGTGCTCTTTTAAACTATTCTATGTTTTTAGATAAAAACTGAAAGAGTTGTCGACACTTTTGCGAAGTCCACAGTTTTACCGCAGAATTTGACAACTTTTAAGTTGTTTTAAGATTTTGGTGCTCCAAGACCCTCAAAACACTCCTCATACGTACAAATTCAGTGGAGAATGCGGTCGCTCGATGTAGAAAATCACATTGGGCTATATTTGGGCTACTTTTGACTGGCCATTGGGCTACTTTTGACTGGCCATTGGGCAACTTTTGACTGGCCATTGGGCTACTTTTGACTGCCATAGGGCTACTTTTGACTGGCCATTGGGCTACTTTTGACTGGCCATTGGGCTACTTTTGACTGGCCATTGGGCTACTTTTGACTGACCATTGGGCTACTTTTGACTGGTCATTGGGCTACTTTTGACTGGCCATTGGGCTACTTTTGACTGGCCATTGGGCTACTTTTGACTGGCCATTGGGCTACGTTTGACTGGCCATTGGGCTACTTTTGACTGACCATTGGGCTACTTTTGACTGGCCATTGGGCTACTTTTGACTGGCCATTGGGCTACTTTTGACTGGCCATTGGGCTACTTTTGACTGGCCTTTGGGCTACTTTTGACTGGCCATTGGGCTACTTTTGACTGGCCATTGGGCTACTTTTGACTGACCATTGGGCTACTTTTGACTGGCCATTGGGCTACTTTTGACTGGCCATTGGGCTACTTTTGACTGGCCATTGGGTTACTTTTGACTGACCATTGGGCTACTTTTGACTGACCATTGGGCTACTTTTGATGCACAGACCTAGCAACCATTGGGCTACTTAGTTGTGTTGACGCTGAAGTCGTGGGACCGTGGTGTAGTTTACTTATAGCCTACCTTTAGCTTTTTACTTCTGGCGACTGCATTTATTCTTCAGAATTCATAAAAGTTGTGTTCGTCTGTGAAAATGGTCTTGATGGACAAAACATGTAAGTATCAAAAGCTTTTGTTGATCACAGAGCTTGTTTTTTTGCGACAATCCGAAAGCCTATGGGAAAATCCTTTTGGGTTTTTGTCAAGGGAACCAGTATGATGTTAAATGCCGGTTGGCCTATGAAGTGACGTCATACCTGCACCACTTTATAGGAACTGCAATTGATGTTGATCCAAGAGCACCATAACCACATCGTGATCTCAAAGTCATCAATGTAGTTTTAATTGGTCATACTGTAGTCACTCCCCAGTGAGCATCCTAAAGGAGTGAGATTAAAAAATGGATTCCCGATAATGATTAATAAAAATGGGATAATATGCCCCTGTACAAATGTAAAGACAGTCTTTTAGGATTTGAACCACCTGGTGTTCCAGAGTGACTGTCCAATAGCAAGACATTATCCCAATTGGGTTCTCTCACACTGCATGAAAAGTGGGATTTTCGTCAGTATGTGGCACTGTAGATTGCAGTGAAACTTCAGGTTTACGACTGTGCACGGCAATTTGCAGGCAACGCCGAAAACTGCCGTAAATTGACGGAAATTGACGTGGGCCTTGCTTGGCAGTTGTCCCCCCATGACCCCCCCTCCCCTTAATTCTAGGGGAGGCTTTATCATGTAAATGAACATGCTGTGAGCTACACAAATGCAAATCAGAGTAGCAGCAGGGGGAGTTTTATCTAGGTTCTGAATTTTTTTAACTAAAACAAGTTTAAAGTTTAAGTTAAAATGTTAACTTAAATTTAAGTTAAATGTACTCGTTTTAGTTCACATTACTAAATTTTTAGGGCAACCAGTTTGCTCCAATTTTTTAAGTAGATTCAACTTGTCCGGGCTCACAGTGTAGATTAATTACTCTGTATGTCATTAGCAATAACCAATGTAATGTAAAAAAAAATATATACAGGACAGCAGTTCATGTCTTCAACCTTTAGAGAGGTTATGTGATGCAACAAGACAATGAACCAAAGCACACAAATAAATCAAGTAAAGCATACAGTTTACATACCAAAATTAATTTTTCCACCCTGCACTGTGAATGATTTTTTAAATGGCTATTAATCATAAATGTGAAAAGTACAAGTTTGTGTGTTTATAGTTAAGTCAGATTGTGTTTTTTCTGTAATTGTCATTTAAATTGAGCTCACACCACATTTTATGAATTATCAATGCAGATTTTCAAGAGGTGGTTTCCTGGACAGGGTTTAAATTATGCCAAGAGTAGGCCTAATCTAGTAAATCGCGAGTTAAAAAATTGTTGCCTGGAACAAAGATTAAGCACAGATTACTAACACCTGGACTATGAGTCCTGAACTAAAATAAACTGGATTCATTTACAGTTTTATCTAATTGCTTACACACAATTTCTGAAATATGGCTCCATTTCTTGTAACTCTACACACAAAACACACAACAGGCAAAACATCAGACATCGCTTGCAAAAGCAACACTTTGTGCAAAACTATTTTAACTCTTCCAAAAATGTTGTTTTTGCATATATCTAACTACACACAAATATGCACAACTGAGGAATTTACAGTTGAACTGAAATCAGTTGAACTGAAATCAACTGAACTGAATCAACACTGAAGTCACTTGAGCTGAATATTGACACTATTGGCTTGTTAGAGCCGGTTTACAGCAGAATTTGTTTTGAACTTGTTACTGAAGCTGCTATGAAACAATATATTTTGTTGTATGCATATTCTTTCTTTCTCAAACCTTAGTTTTGATTTCTAAGTGATCAATTTATGTATAAGTGTTTTCACACATGATCATTGGCTGTATGGGTCCTCAGTAAATTAATGTGGCATTTAAATGGCAAAAGTTATTCTTGTCTCTATAACTTATGGCTTCCTAAAGACACGTTATGGGTAAATAAAATATTAATAATATAAATAAAATGTATATCAAAACATATTTTAAATATAATGAAGTCATTTTATTATAGCACTCATCAGATGTTCAAAACAGAGACAGAACAGTATAAACAAACTAAACACCAAATTACAAAAACATTATTATGTGAAAGTGAATAAAGTTGTGTGTGTGTGTTTTCAGTTATAAATATGTGCTGTGTAAATTAGCCTATATATACTTTTAGAAATTATATATAGCTAAATTATAATAATTGTATAATTAAGCATTTACTTAATATACATTGTAACATTAGGCTACTTTACTCTAGCACAGTAGTCAGTTAAGCAATTAATTAATATCTTATATTAATATGTATGTAGCCTAGGCTACATCTAAAGGTAAGTCTGCTTTAAAAAAAAAAAATACACTTCGACATGTACAGAATGTGCGCGTTAAGAAACACGTTCAAATGTGTCTTCTTAACATGTTAAAACTGTGCGTCGACTGTGTGTGTATGTCTGTTACACGACCAGAATGTGCGTGTCTACACATACAAAAGAAACACGTAAAAAATTGCTGCGTTGACGCGGACAAACAGTGCGTGTTGAAACAGTCATAAGTCACGCGTTTCGTATAAAGAGATTTGGCCCCGGGCGCGTTCCATAGTAGAGCCCTAGTCCAATGACGTGTGAGGTCGAGGTCATGGCCATGACGCGTAGAAGACGAGCTTTAAACCTTTTTTTTTTGCTGCTTTACTTTTTCGTGATCAACAATGACAGGACGCCGTCTTCAACTCCTGGACGCGACCAACTTTTTCGACTCATTTTCAGGAGGCTGTCTTCGTCTTCAACTCTGAGCAAACTGCAGGCGCTATGAACCAGAGCATGGGTAATGTAACGTTACGATTTAAAGAATATGCTTTTATTCAGCTGTATAAAGAAATGGATGCGTTAATAGATCCGAGCTTAAAACTGCACATTTTGTTTACACAGACTATCCTCGCCTCATAACGAAGCCGTGAGCTCTTATCTGCTTGGAGCGATTTCCGCGAGTCCAGATTTAACCGCTGATCACGACGAAATTGTGTGTAAGTAACTTCTAATGTGTTTCTCATTCCTAGTTTAATTTTACCGTGACTGTTTTTATTAATACCAGTCTCATGTAATTGTTTTCCAGCTGCCTGTAAGACGTATTATGAATCGACACGCCGCAGCTTCAGATACAAACAACCTGAACTTTACATAGCAGGCGGAAACTGCGAAGTTTCGCTCGAAGTTTAGAGTCGATCAAGAAGAAAAAGGGTAAGATTTATTATATTAGATCCGTTTTTTGTCAATGTGAGTATTTTTCAGGTTGCTTATTGTCTTTATGGATTGTATTACAGTTGCTGGAAGCGAGAGTGTGCTGGATGAGGTGGACGTGGAAGTCCGCGACCATTGAACTCATGTTTGACGAGGAAGACGCATTGTTGACGGGGTTTCTGGATGGATTGTGCGGCCACCGCTCTCGCAGCCTGGCCCTGGAGCACGCCGAACTTTACATTACATTACTGCTGCACTGTACATAGTTGTGTTTTTAACAATAAAGCTCTTTCTTTGAATAAACAGCTGTGTTTTATAAATGAAGCCCTTTCTTTGAATGAACAGCTGTATGCTTATAAATGCTCTTTCTTTAAATAAACGGCACGGTCCGTATAATTTTCCCATATATTCCTTGATGGCATGAATACTTCATAGCACAATAACATTAATATAAAACAAATTATTACAACATAAATTATATATTTATTAATATTATTGGGGTTTACATTTATAATGAGCCATGGGGACCAATAATGATTGGTTTGCAGTGATCTGCCAACCAATCACGAGGGATTTTTCTTTTTTAAATGTAGTGGCTTCAGCCAATAGTGAGTGAGTAAATTCAAGTCTGGCCGTTGACTCTCTGGTTTCGCTGCTATTCATATGCAAATTAGAGGTGTCGCACCTCTGCGCGGTCTCTCAGCGGGGGGTGGGGGGGCTCTCCACCTACGTCATGGTTCGTTTACGACAATTTGTGGCACAGACGAACGCGACGTTCGCTGCCTGTAAATTGTCGAAAACTGCCGAAAATTAGGGAGATTTCCGGGAGTATACAGGCGTTTACGGGGTCGAAAATCTCACTTTTCATGCAGTGTCAAAGATTAATATTGCACTGGATGAACTGAAAGTCTAAGCTTTACTGACCTAAAATATCCAAGAACATTTCATGACCAGGGCTGTAATTTCACCCAGTCATGCTGCAGAATCAATCAGTGTAGTTTCATCCAATCGTACGGAACGGTAGGTTCTCCGGGAGTCATATTTCAGAATGGGCTTCTTGGCATCCGGAGCTGTTCTGTATGAGAATGGAGGCAGGCCACGGGCTCAGTATTCAGTTCCTGTGCAGACCACAGGAAGTACATCTCCCTTCTCACTCGTGCATGGATGCTCTCTCTCCCAATTTATGCTTGGAATCTGTTTTTCCTCAACACACAATGTATTGAATATATTTTATTATGTATATAACATATATCAAAGTTTTGAATAATTAGGTTTTTTTAATGTTTGAAAGAAGTACTTTATGGTCACCAGGGCTGCATGTATTTGATCAAAAATACAGTAATATTGTGAAATATTATTACAATTTAAAATAATGGATTTCTATTTTAATATACTTTAAATTTCATTTATTTCTGTGATGCATTGCAGAGCTACATTTTCAGCATCATTTCTCCAGTCTTCAGTGTCACATAATATTATTATTATTTATTATCAATGTTGGAAACAGTTGTGCTGCTTAATATTTGTATAACTTTTTTCAGGATTCTTTGATGAATAAAAAGTTAAAAAAAAAAATAGAATTTATTTAAAATAGAATAAAAAAATTATTAATTAATACTTTGATCCAGCAAGGATGTTAAATTGATAAATAAAGATTTCCATTTTGAATAAATGCTGTTCTTTTTAAGTTTTTATTCATCAATGAATCCTGAAAAAAGTATCACAGGTTCCAAAAAAATATTAAGCAGTACAACTGTTTCCAACATTGAGTATCAAACAAAGATTATAGATATCAAATCAGCATATTAGAATGATTTCTAAAGGATAGTATGACACTGAAGATTGGAATAATGATACATTTTATATGATATATTTTAAAGTGTATATATATATATATATATATATATATATATATATATATATATATATATATATATATACACACACTCACCTAAAGGATTATTAGGAGCAGCATACTAATACTGTGTTTGACCCCCTTTGGCCTTCAGAACTGCTTTAATTCTATGTGGCATTGATTCAACAAGGTGCTGAAAGCATTCTTTAGAAATGTTGGCCCATATTGATAGGATAGCATCTTGCAGTTGATGGAGATTTGTGGGAAGCTCCCGTTCCACCACATCCCAAAGATGCTCTATTGGGTTGAGATCTGGTGACTGTGGGGGCCATTTTAGTACAGTGAACTCAGTGTCATGTTCAAGAAACCAATTTGAAATTATGTGACATGGGGCATTATCCTGCTGAAAGTAGCCATCAGAGGATGGGCACATGGTGGTCATAAAGGGATGGACAAGGTCAGAAACAATGCTCAGGTAGGCCGTGGCATTTAAACAATGCCCAATTGGCACTAAGGGGCCTAAAGTGTGCCAAGAAAACATCCCCCACACCATTACACCACCACCACCAGCCTGCACAGTGGTAACAAGGCATGATGGATCCATGTTCTCATTCTGTTTACGCCAAATTCTGACTCTACCATCTGAATGTCTCAACAGAAATCCAGACTCATCAGACCAGGCAACATTTTTCCAGTCTTCAACTGTCCAATTTTGGTGAGCTTGTGCAAATTGTAGCCTCTTATTCCTATTTGTAGTGGAGATGAGTAGTACACGGTGGGGTCTTCTGCTGTTGTAGCCCATCCGCCTCAAGGTTGTACGTGTTGTGGCTTCACAAATGCTTTGCTGCATACCTCGGTTGTAACGAGTGGTTATTTCAGTCAAAGTTGCTCTTCTATCAGCTTGAATCAGTCGGCCCATTCTCCTCTGACCTCTAGCATCAACAAGGCATTTTGGCCCACAGGACTGCCGCATACTGGATGTTTTTCCCTTTTCACACCATTCTTTGTAAACCCTAGAAATGGTTGTGGGTGAAAATCCCAGTAACTGAGCAGATTGTGAAATTGCTTAAATCACCTTTCTTTCCCATTCTGATATTCAGTTTGGAGTTCAGGAGATTGTCTTGACCAGGACCACACCCCTAAATGCATTGAAGCAACTGCCATGTGATTGGTTGATTAGATAATTGCATTAATGAGAAATTGAACAGGTGTTCCTAATAATCCTTTAGGTGAGTATACAGGGAGTGCAGAATTATTAGGCAAATGAGTATTTTGACCACATCATCCTCGTTATGCATGTTGTCTTACTCCAAGCTGTATAGGCTGGAAAGCCTACTACCAATTAAGCATATTAGGTGATGTGCATCTCTGTAATGAGAAGGGGTGTGGTCTAATGACATCAACACCTTATATCAGGTGTGCATAATTATTAGGCAACTTCCTTTCCTTTGGCAAAATGGGTCAAAAGAAGCACTTGACAGGCTCAGAAAAGTCAAAAATAGTGAGATATATTGCAGAGGGATGCAGCAGTCTTAAAATAGCCAAGCTTCTGAAGCGTGATCATCGAACAATCAAGCGTTTCATTCAAAATAGTCAACAGGGTCGCAAGAAGCGTGTGGAAAAACCAAGGCGCAAAATAACTGCCCGTGAACTGAGAAAAGTCAAGCGTGCAGCTGCCAAGATGCCACTTGCCACCAGTTTGGCCATATTTCAGAGCTGCAACATCACTGGAGTGCCCAAAAGCACAAGGTGTGCAATACTCAGAGACATGGCCAAGGTAAGAAAGGCAGAAAGTCGACCACCACTGAACAAGACACACAAGCTGAAACGTCAAGACTGGGCCAAGAAATATCTCAAGACTGATTTTTCTAAGGTTTTATGGACTGATGAAATGAGAGTGAGTCTTGATGGGCCAGATGGATGGGCCCGTGGCTGGATTGGTAAAGGGCAGAGAGCTCCAGTCCGACTCAGACGCCAGCAAGGTGGAGGTGGAGTACTAGTTTGGGCTGGTATCATCAAAGATGAGCTTGTGGGGCCTTTTCGGGTTGAGGATGGAGTCAAGCTCAACTCCCAGTCCTACTGCCAGTTTCTGGAAGACACCTTCTTCAAGCAGTGGTACAGGAAGAAGTCTGCATCCTTCAAGAAAAACATGATTTTCATGCAGGACAATGCTCCATCACACACGTCCAAGTACTCCACAGCGTGGCTGGCAAGAAAGGGTATAAAAGAAGAAAATCTAATGATATGGCCTCCTTGTTCACCTGATCTGAACCCCATTGAGAACCTGTGGTCCATCATCAAATGTGCGATTTACAAGGAGGGAAAACAGTACACCTCTCTGAACAGTGTCTGGGAGGCTGTGGTTGCTGCTGCACGCAATGTTGATGGTGAACAGATCAAAACACTGACAGAATCCATGGATGGCAGGCTTTTGAGTGTCCTTGCAAAGAAAGGTGGCTATATTGGTCACTGATTTGTTTTTGTTTGGTTTTTGAATGTCAGAAATGTATATTTGTGAATGTTGAGATGTTATATTGGTTTCACTGGTAAAAATAAATAATTTAAATGGGTATAAATTTGTTTTTTGTTAAGTTGCCTAATAATTATGCACAGTAATAGTCACCTGCACACACAGATATCCCCCTAAAATAGCTAAAACTAAAAACCACTTCCAAAAATATTCAGCTTTGATATTAATGAGTTTTTTGTGTTCATTGACAACATGGTTGTTGTTTAATTATTAATGTTGTAAAATTAATCCTCAAAAATACAACTTGCCTAATAAATCTGCACTTCCTGTATATTGTAAGAACAGCTAATGTGGTGATGGATAAGTGTTGTCACAGTAACCAGGTGAAGGTAATGAGGAAATCAAATTGCTACATTATGAGACACAACTGCCCTGCTCCTTTCAAAATGGACAAATTCATATTCGACCAGGGTTAAAAAAATTCTACTACACAATCAAAATAAATATATTGAAGTGAAATGAAATTAAGAGTTGCGGCATTACAGTTATAAATGCTCACGTGGCATTTACTTTTATATACACGATTACTTTTTATACCTTTTTTTTTTTTCAGCATTGAGCATTACAACCAATCACACATCTCTGGTGTGCTCATGATACAATAACCAATCGGATTAGTTTAGATTAGTTACAGGAGAATTAAACAACTGCGGGCTGGAGTTTTCACTGCCATGTGCTCTGTTCAATCGGTCTGTCAGTGAGAGATTCATTTCGCGTTAGACACACTCTTTAAGTCCCTGTAAAGTCGAAACTAAACATGTGTTCTGAGTTCCTCACACCACAGATAAATGTGTTATTAACCACCCAGCCAAATTTGAATCATAAAAAAATCCGGCAAGTACATAAAATAGCGAATCAAAAACTTGAAAAAATGAGCAGCATTCCCTGCTCTCAAACGATGGGGGCGTGTCCGCTGTCTGCGCTGAAACCACGCCCACTCGTGGGAAAGCTGCCGTAGCACACAAGACAACACTCACGTACTGATCACGACGCACCCGATGTCGGCGTGACGGGAGAATGAAGGCCGGGGCAGATTATCAGTGAATCCCAGTTGTCTCCGGTGAAAGTTTGTAAAACGATCCGGTGTAAAGTCACTGCAGAGGCAGGTGTCGGTGGTGATCCTCAGCTCTCCATCAAGGTTGCTGTTCACAAAATTAATCCACCTCTTTTTGATCATCGTTTTTGTTTTGAAAGCTGTTTTGTAAGTTGTAGGCTGTAGTAACCAACAGTAGTGACAGTAACTCGCGATCGAGCGGGTGAACTGATGCGAATGTGCTCTAGTTATGATAGTGTTAACCCTCAGAGACCTAAGGGTATTTTTACAATAAATTTTCCGCCTGGTGTTATTTACTAAAAAAGCTTGTAAAACATCAACCCTGTTGTGCACAGACAATTGACACACCTCTTTTTTTTTCAAGACAAGTTGCACTGTCAGTATATTTGTGTTGCATTGATGTCACCTGAATGTAAAATAAGTTATGGGACCATAAAGACAAATGAAAACATAAAACGGAAATTGAATCCCTCAAATATTTATTGAAAACACACACAAATAAATAAAAGCTAAGCATATTTCCTCTGGAAAACTGTTTGTTCAAGTCTTTGGAGTCCTGGAACTCAGGAATAAACATTATAACTTATACAGAACCAAAACTATTTACATTTTTCCAAAAAAAGTCCAGGCGCTTTTGGCCTCTTTGGATTTTGGATATTTACTGGTGCCAAGCCTCAAAACAGTTCCTATCAGGAACTTCTCCTCAAACTTTCTCCTCAAACTTTTTCCTCAAACTTTGTCCACAAAACTACTCAAAACTGCAGCACGTCTCTCTCTCTCTATCCTCAAAACTAGCCGTGCGTCTGTATCTCTCCACAATAACAGAGCTGTGGTTCATGCGTAATGACGCACACCAACGTGGATGACGGATCAGCCTGTCATTGGTCAAACCCTCATCCAAAATGGCAGCTAGCATCGCGCTAGCGGCAAAAATGACGGAAAATGTATAAATTATGGACATCAAGTGGATATATCTTGGATGTAAGCGTTTTGATTTATTGCTGAACAACTCCAAAAAGATGCACATGTTCCAGGCTGGATAGAAAACCTTCTGTAAAGGCTACAAAGACACCAAAGACACCCCCGTGATGGCTAGCTCGTTAGCTTTCTGCTGGAAAAAACGGTAAGAAAATCGATAAAAGTTTCATGAAATAATATAGATTTTTATCGGAGGTGCCGTGTGACATCGTGGGCGATGCCGTCGGGCTCTGAGGGTTAAGGGTGGAGCCAGGCTCAGTGGCTCCAGTGCATCATCGAGCCACCGTTTTAGCCCCGCCCAGAAAATCCTGAACACAGCAACGGTGAAAAACTGTTGGTCTAACTTCTGAATTCAGTACTATATAGTTCAAAGAAGCGCACAAGATATGAGAATAAACAGTTTAAATAGAATATTTAGAACATTTTGAAATATTAAATAATCAGAACTTAAGAAAACAAAACCTAATCAAAATAAAAGTCAATGATCATGACACAAACAAATTTATCCTCATTTAGCGTTTTCGCCGTCCTGGGATTCTGCAGCCTTGAGGAGGTCCAGGAATTCTGGGTCCTCAACTGGATCCGCGGTCTTAACTTGCTCCAGGTGTTCAAGTCTCAGCACATGATGATGTATGTGCTCGACTTTTATTGTAATTGGAAGCTGCTGTACCAAGTCATTTACATTGCCAGAGTAAAAATGACTTGGTACAGTGTAGTCTTCCAAATTACTGTCCAACAGGATAAGCATGCGGTCATCTTCTGACACCCCAATGATGGTCAGCACAGCCTCTAGGATCTGACGGTCAATAATCTGGTGGAAAAAAAAAGTTAAAATAAGGTTAAGGTTAGTGTTACAGTTAGATTCTTACAGTGAACATTTATCTAAATTTAATTTTCATTAAAGGGGCTGAAAATTTACCAAAATATACCGCCCCGCCCCACACTAAAGTTTTTTTATATATATGTAATAAAAAAAAAAACCTTTTAAATCACTTTGTGGTGGGTGTTCACTGTGCATTGTGTATATAACAATGTGTATATAATTCAGTTATATATATATATATATATATATATACACACACACACATATACAGTACGCAGACATTTATTATGTAAACACAAACTTAAAGAAAATATTGTTTACCTTGACAGTCGTATAGTTTGAGGAGTTGAACTTTATTTTCCCGTTTGGCATTACGTTTGCCCTTAGGTGGGAGAGCTCCACCTGGTCTCCTACATAAAGCTCAACTAACGCCTCATCTCTCCATAACGAGACTTCTTGGAGCTTGGACCCACACCTCAGTCTGAGGTCCAGGATGGGAACCTGGGCCCGAGTCATCCTGGCCACTTGCAACTGGAAAATTAATTTAAATTTCAATTCCCATTCAAGATTCTATGGATCCCCGCACATGACATGCAGTAAAAAAACTAGTAGGCTAAATCATGCGCACAATTTACTATTTTGTTCCTTCGATTTATAAATCATGCTCATGTTTTACTAATTCATTCATGATTTGATTTGCTAAATCATGTGCACGATTTATAAAGTCGATATTCAATTATGCTTTTAAATTCACTCACTTTCTCAATATTTCCCTGCAGACTCAGGTACCCAGGGCTTGAGAAGATGTGCTGTACTTCCCCAGTGACACATAGGGAAGGAGGACAGAGGACCGCCTTAGCAGCTCTCTCTGCCTCGTCAGTTATGGCCAATGGTGAGGTTTTGAATTTCCGGCTTAAATGATTTACAAAAATACACTGCCGGCCATATCTCTTTGAGAGGGTGACATTTTTTACAACATCCGACCCACCCTCTTCAAATTCTGGGTCACTTCCATTTTCTATTGCTGTGTAACATGTCTGTCCATCTGTTAGGACTGATAGTGTTGTCACTTTGTATGCTCCAACATCAATTGTATTGTTGTTGGAGACAAACGTTAAAGCCTTTTGGCTCCTGCGGTTACCCACACACTTCAATTTGAGTGGTGCTTGCTGACTGTAGGGGGTTGCCATCCTAAGAATAATAAATAAAATAAAAAGGTATGGTTATAACTTTCATAATGTTTTCATTGACTTTTTAAAACATGAAAATATCATGACAAATGACTTGTGTGTATATATACTTATAACATTATTACTATTAATATATTTTTCTTTTATATACTGTATGATATTATATTTAGTTTTCTTTATAATGTTATTTTTCATTTCTATGTATGCCTGCACTTTCTGTCTGTACTTTCCTTTCGTTGTCAGGAAAGCCAAATAAGAATGATTCTGAAAAGCTATTGTATACTAATTGGCATGACAATTTCTGACAGGATAGTGCTTTTGTTAAAGACTTGTGACTACATTGTTTCCACATAATGGGAGTTCATAAATGGACTCTGATTTATATACATCAGTGACTTGACATCAAATTGTACTAATAACTGTTAAAAGGTTATGAAGATGGCATGGCAGTAATAACAGTTTAAGTTACTCCATGACAGGATAGCACTGCTTTGAGGCGGCACTTTTCAACTCCACAAAAAATTAATGAATGACCATCATTAAATTTGATATCAACCTTTTCGAAATCACTGATATAATTCCTTCTAAGGTAAACTAAAGTGTCTAATAAAACACTTTATGTTGTCAGAAAAAAATATCCTGTCAGGGAGTAATTCTGTAAACTTTTCAAATCCTGACAGAATTTCTGAGGTAAATCTTAACTGCACAGGAAATTTTAATCAACAACTTTCAATTTATAAATCAATTACATGAAATACATTTCTTGTGTAGTAAAAATTTTACCTCAGAAAATGAACTTTCCTGTCAGGAAGTGGAAAAGGCATTGGAAATGTCTTAATATTTAATGTATTTTAATTTAATAATAATTTAATATAATGTAAAACGTTTCTACACAGTGTTTCAAATACATCAATAATACATTTATATCTTATGTCTC